>LPNX010484310.1:9094-23728 GCA_001517045.1 Pseudotsuga menziesii
ATCGAATTCCGCATCCAACGATCTCTCCCGATCGAAATTTGAGTAAAAAAACAATGAGATATGTCGAAAATACGAACAAAAAAAGTAGTTTTTTTTAATGACAAATATGTCAATTCAACCATTATGGTTGACTTATTTTATTGAAATTCTATTGGTTCTTGAATTGCAACTCACAAAAACTTATTTTGGCACGTTTTCTTATAAGGCCCATTTTAGACCCCAAATTTCCTCTAATGACCTCATAGGTACCAGTGCACATACCCTTTCTTAGCATTATTCGTTTCTTTGGATGTCCTCCATCCTAGCACACCAAGTGCTAACGGTACTCCAAGTACCGATTCAAGCCACCCAACACAAGGACGATACCCTTCCTCAGGCGTATCTCCTTTTGTTCTCTTAAGGGTGCTTCACCAAGCTGAGGCACATCCATTCTCGCACACCACCGTAGTGCCTAGAGGTTATTCTCTTCACAGAGTCCCCCACTCTTGTGGCAGTCCTCTCAATGTGTGCGGAAGGAGTCTTAACCAAAATTTATTACATCTAGGCGTCCCCAGAATGCATAGTGGTCCCTCGCTGGCCCAGGGGAAAACAAGGTAGCTTTCGTCCACTACGTCCATCACCACTTCCTCGTGGTGATAACCATTTTCACATGAGATTTTTCTCAAATATTCTTAACTCATTACATTCTTGGAGCTTTAGCAATCCTTAGGGACACAATTCCCCATGCCTGCAATTACTCCATAGGTGGTAAGTTTATCATTTTATTAATTCAAATAACATCAAACCTTTAGCATAAGTCATTCCTTACTTGATTTCTCATTTATCGGATAAGATCCTCTTAAATTTCTTATAACAACGCAATTCGCAAGAGACCACAAAAAAACCTGGGAAATTTGACAATGCAAACACCATTTTACTCATCGACTTCGATTTATTATTTGCTTCTATACTTGTACTATTCTGTGTCAATAGAAATATATGAAATGAAATTCATATCTTGAAGGAGTGCAACAAACTATAATAGGAGATTAGATTACAATCCATATCTAACAAAAATCAGGATTTGAATCATTTTGCAAAAATGCTTGTGCTCCTGCCGTATCTCAGCTTCCTGCAGAGGAGGTACCTACTAGGCTTTTTGTAACATCCCTCATGTAAACCCCTGAATGTGTTGTAAATTTTTGAATAATATTGTATTTCGTCTTCTCGTGAGGAGATCAAGGCCAAGGCCCCACGAGTAAGACCGTGTAATTGATACTATCTAAAGTCCCTTATGAGACTTAAGAGTTGAACACAGCTCAACGATGGGAAACTAAACCCACTAGGGAAGATCTCAAGTAATGTCCTAGGTCGAAGTAAGCTTAAGTGGACTAGCTTACCTTCTAGGTCTTTATCTGCGCCCATTCCGATTCCGACTAAGACACCATCAGTTGCTACTTAACCCTAATTTTGATTAAGCCTCGATAGAGGGAGTTGCACTCATCCTTAGCATTGACATAGGAAATGTTAAGGAGTTAAGTGCAAAAAGTTAGGATGAGAGGAAAACAACCTAAGGAGCTACATGTCTAAGGACTATAGTTTGTAGTCCTATTAAAAAAAAAAAGTAATAACTGAGAAAGACGAGATAGTACTGCTAGCACATCTCGTCTGATAAATACCATATGACTAAATACTATATAGAGGGACTTACAGATGACATACATAAGTAATGCAAGAAAATGGGATAGCTTCCTTCGACGACCTAGGTGTCATCCTAATAGAAAAATTAAATCATCGAAAAGATGAGTCCTCGGTGGAAAAGAATTGGTAAGATAAGTATTTATAAAGTTCATGATGATAAATTTGAGTCTTTATAAAAGACAGAGACTCTTATGAAAAGAAAACCATACATTAAGTATTTATTAAAATTAATGGATTTAAAATCCTTTTGTTAAAAGGGGCATGAATAATCATTATCCATCATGAGAAAAGAAAAAAGATGGATTATCAACATATGGAATCTATCATGGTATGATACGTTGGGTCTTCACAAAGGACAAGGACTAATTTTAGTCTTTATAAAAAGGACATGGACCAAAGTCGAAGTATGATAAATTTAAATTATTTAGTAAAAGACATGAACTTTTAAGCCTGAAAGATGAAAGGCTTAAGTCCTTATAAAAAGACATGACTATTAATCCTAAATGAGGAGAGGTTTAGGTATTTATAAAAGAACATGCACTAAAATTCATCTTAAAGAGAAAAATAATGGACACAAAACATTATTATCAAGGTTTGAGTGTAAAACCTTTATATTTTTCTTCTTCAACAAAAATATGAATTGTAATTAGATTCTCTAATCCTGGCTTAACGTAAGTATAGGCTCAGCGTTGATGAAGGGAATAAATTATCCCCTGCACCTTAATAGCCGTGACCATTTTTTCTAGGGCAGAAACGCTCGCCTTAATCATGGGAAATGTTCCCGTAACAAGTTGGGACAATTTAAGAGACGAAGAGGAATTAATATGCTAACGGCTATCAAAGCCATGGAGGGATTCAATCTCCGCCTTTAAAAATTGGAGTTTTCTGCAATTGCAGGGGGGTGGTGTGCTGAGCAGTGAGACAGACACAAGCTCTGCCAGGCATTCAAGGATTTTGCATGCTCAGAAGAATTGTCGGATCTTTAAATGAGTAAATCCTTATATATGGGGGGATTTTGGGTGTGGGATTTCTCTCTCAGGGGCCGCGATCAACCAGCAAGGTGGGAGTGATAGGCATTCTCCCAATTGGGAAATCCAGAGAGGTAGCTGAAGGAAGAATACGCCTGCACGTCGAATCAGCGCTAGGTTGACTGCCTGCGTGAGGTTTCAAATGGAGATCGCTGCCATTTTAATTTGTAATTATCTCAGCGCTAGAATGAACTCGTCCTCCCAGAATTTTAGTAGGTACTAGAAATTTCCCCTTTGGTAGTTAGAAGTGATTTCTGTTTGATGCGTCCAGCCATAAAATCGCTGTTTATCCTTCCTGGCATTTCCCTGACTGAGTTTGATCTTTACCCGATTTTGTGTTTGGTTATAGCTTCCTCCTCATACCTTTTTGCTGTGGATGGTTGAGAAAAATCAATTTTATGAATCCTTACATAGTAATCTATGGCCAGGGTTCGGGTTGACTGATAGTTGCAACCGCCCTCTGATTCAAGTGGACGAGCTATAGTTTATTATAACAAAGATATCTATCCTATTAGATAACTACAACGTCATTCCATCTGGTATAGTTTAAAGTCATGCAGAAACATTTATAAAATAGCTGCAAGTGATGATTGAATTACATTGTGTTAGAATTGTACTATATTTGTATACTCACAGTTGGGATAAGAATAAGGATAACTTATAATAGGTTTGAAACTATTTAAACCCTTGAGAAGGGACAAGGGTAAGAGTATCTAGAGTCTTTTATTTTTAACCAAATGCTTACTCTTAACACCGCCGAGCTCTATTCCGGCTTCATGGATGGATGTCGTTTGTCAATAGAGACCCACTTCCCTAGTTACCTAGTTACAAATGATGTAATACTATGTTTTATTATCTTGTGAGTCTCAGGTTGAGATTCTTCATAGAAGTAACTGAGAAGGATATTGAAGGATGTCGCAATTTTTGTTGTGTACCTCTATAAGTGGTTTTCTTTTAATAAAGAAGTGGCTGAACTTTTGGTGGACGTAACCCCAAGGTTGGGGTGAACCACGTACATTTGCGTCTCCTGTGTAAATGTTTCTTTCTGCCTGGCATTTTCTGTGTTGATGGTGTACTGAACTTTTTTTTGCAACATTGTCATTTTATTCATATGTGCAACTTATCTTAATGATTTCATTAGTGCTCTAGCTGTGTTTAAAGGCATTTTGATTAAGGTTGTGAATAATAATCCCTTGGAATTGCAGTAAGATATTTTCATCAGTATTACAGAAATTTAGCTTGAATGAAGGCCTTGAGTAACACTGATTACTGATTTAGGGTCGATACTGCAAGTCTAAAACACCAGAATGACTAGATCATTGAAAGTCAAGGTTTCAGGCAGCTGGCTGGTCGCCCTTTCAATTTTTCTGGTCGTCATGTTCATGTTGATTATGAATAGCAATGCTGTTGTTGCTACTAGTGCTCACAGCAATGATGTTGTTAACTGTCCACAACTTCCTACCGATTGTCAATATGTTCAAAATTTCCTAGGCCATAATGCTAAATGCAGTTTTCCCATTTTTACCTGGATGCGGTTATTGGTGCTGTTCCTCTGAGACAGTCTGGCATCGTGATATTAAACACTAACCAAACTGCAATGGTTAGTTATTATTTTTTTGCTGATTGCTTGCTTCTACGTATCTCTTCCTAATGAAAAGACAGTAATAATTGCAAGCATTTTTAAAGCTTTTCTCTGGGTTGTCTGAAGCTTTTGTATGGCTTTTATATAGTTCCTACGTATGCCTTGTTTTATTTATGTGTACATATTGTGAATTCATGAAAAAGAAATAATAAATAACTAAAACTAACTTAGAATGCCATCCGGATAAGATTCAGACGGTGGGTAGGAAATCATCTCAAAAATGACAAATATGAATATGAATCTCTGAGCAGAGCTATCAAATTCTTGAATAATAGATGCTTAACGATTTTAAATACAACTTTAACAAGTTGTCCAACTTTAACAAGGTGTCTTCATTGCTGAATCTTTGCTAGAGTTTTTATACAAATTATAAGTACAATGTTCTCTTTTTGAAAGAAAGAGATGAAACTATATAGCTGGTGCTTTATTTTGAGCAGTTGACCGTTATCAATACAAGAGTTTACGAGGATCCCCTAAAATGACTTAACCGTATACTTT
The DNA here is from genome assembly GCA_001517045.1 of Pseudotsuga menziesii. Taxonomy (NCBI): domain Eukaryota; kingdom Viridiplantae; phylum Streptophyta; class Pinopsida; order Pinales; family Pinaceae; genus Pseudotsuga; species Pseudotsuga menziesii. Next base: position 13,943 of record LPNX010484310.1, read on the forward strand.
CATAAATATTGTAAAACTTTATTTGAAAACACAAAATACATCTCACCTGTTTTTATCTGGATGTGGGCATCAACTAGAAGGTGAAAGTTTAAAGTATACTGGATTCTCATTTTGTACTGTGTCTCGTAGACTCGTAGAACATGAAGGAGGCTCCCATTGTGGAAAACTTCATGGAATTATGTGTTTTATGATGGTGTTCGTCAATCTTGGTCGACAGGACTCATTTTTAACTTTTGGATAATTCTAGAATAAGTTGATGAAATATTATTATTGAAAACATTTTGGATGGATGCAAAAAGTGGCTGAGAAATCTAAATTTATAAGCACATTGTATAGTGTCAATTAGAAGATTTGTTGTTGGCTGGAAATGTACATGCATTTCATTTTATTATTTTATTAAAGCTGATATTCTTTAAACTAAAACATAGGTTATTATTGTAATATAGGTTATTACCTGTATGTGATTTCATACTTTATAAGTTTTGTTCTAAAACAAAATTATCGTTTACAAATTCATTCTTTATATGTATATAGTTTCGACAGAGGGTTCTCGGGAGACACTACACTTTTGGTTTCACAGATACTTCCAAATGTTTGACTCAATGTTTGAAATTTATCGTTTTCAAAAACTGTGTATAAATTCTTAGGAATAATGAAGCTGTCATATGTGGTGAGGATTGATCAAAATCGTGCATAAATTGAAAATATGTTTCTTATACCAATGGATCTGTACTGTCACTAAATAGCAATTAACAAGTGCCTCACCACAACTAGATTCTCTAACCATTGCCTACTCGTTTATGATGCTCATGTTTAAGGCAGCAATAAGTCATTGAAGAGATACCAGTTCTACAAAATCATCAGAAATACCTCCTTTTGTAAAACATTGAGTAAACATTCAATAGGGAATGGAATCAATTTCATCTGACTTTCTCGACTTCAACCTTACCAGTTAAAAATTAAGTTTCACCCGATGTTGCCATTACTAAATCCTGATACCTGCAATTTAGTGGTAACATCAAATGTTAGGTCTGGCTTACCAATTCCTCGTCTCCCCACATATTTTGAATTTACTTCACTCAATACTGAATATTCTAACAATATTGGATTAAACAGTTGGACTAGATTCTGAAACCTTTACTTTCCCATCTTTGACCAGTGCCTGGGAACAAGAGAAGTCGAGTATTATGATACATCTATTGTTTTAATTTTCCTTTGCCTTGAAGTAAAAGAAAATCTATGTTTTCAGATAATCCTACATGCAATAGGTAGGCAATCAAACTTCCATAACTCTAAGAGAGCAAGAGATACAAACTAGCCCTGCATGAGCAATGCCTTATGTATATGAACAACAGAAAATAAATGGCTACAAGTATATAAATGATCAATAAATAGCATACCCCGAGACAAGACCAAACTGCTATATCACCTATCGATATGCTATACCCAACCTGGAAGGTTTGCAGTAATAGATAATTATCCATTTCAAATTCGACTCCAGCCAAAAGACATTGCCGTATCCCATCCAATCATTAGTTTGAGCTATGGAAATCGCATCATGGTTGTTTCCAAAAAATAAAAATAAAATCGGGAGCCCTTGCAATGCGGCCAAGGTTTCTTGATAATATTCCAGTTCCATGTAATTCCTCTCCCAAAGGAATAGAAGATGTTGGTGTTGACTCTAAAGGAAGCTTGGGATCAACCTTCATCGATATACCAACACTGCTGCTGTAGCAAAAATTGAAAGCGTCAGGGCCTATTCTGCATATGCCAAAAACCACTTCCATTCTGTATGCACCGAGATCAAACTCATTCTCACATACTCATTGTCTTTCTCACAAGGGTTAAATAAGTGAAACAAGATGTTAGTATTGCATTAAAAGACCAAAAATAAGAAATAAGCAGCAATTCATAATTCATAGGCAACAAAAATATGGGCATTAGATAAAAAGCTCAAATCTCCCTCTTTTCTGTATGAAGATATTATTTTTCAATCCACTTTCGCAATAGCAAAAATAATTTATAAGAAAGTAAGTCCTATTGCATGAAGTTGGGTCAATCATTAGACTTCTCATATGGCTCTCATGTCATTCATCAAAATCCTTCCACTATTACACAAGTATCTAATGGAAATATGAAGGGGAATACTTCTGTCACTTTGGAGAGTTAAGGTTGCTTGGATTGTACCCACAATCCTACTTAGTAAGGGTTTTCAAAATATCACTGTTTTAACTCAATCCTAAAAATCTTAGTCTAATAATTCTTCTCAACAATGTTTACCTCCAGTGTTATCTCAATTTTCAGAAGGGTAACTATTATTGATTTGATTTGATTAGCTATTTCCCATCAACTAACACAATCGGATCTTTGAACAATCACTTCTTGAGCTTACTGTATGCATATGTATTTAAATCTGGTGATCTATTGCAGAAAAATATTGAAGGTATACTTTAATCAAATATAAGATGCTTAGCCGATAGTTGGTGAATAAATTTCAAAATGCATCCTAGAAATTTGTGTAAGCGTATATCTTCACATTGACGTTTCTTTAGGACATTCATGATGGATATAAAATATATTCCCTTAATATTGTATTGAATAAAACCTGTTAAGGATTGATACAATGATACAACATGTGTAGTTGTTCCTACAAGTAACGACCTGCTCTTATCCAGCAATACCTTAGTTGTTTTTTTTTTTTTAAACTCTAAATCATGCTCCCTGCATCTTTACCTACAATTAATACATCTTGATTAGTAATAAAAGTTAGTAGAGGAATTACTCCATTTAGAGGATGGGAACTATTTTGCAATTTCCTTCATTCGGCCAATATTTCAAATAACTTAATACATTCATCTGTCATAATACTCCTCATTAGCCACACATAGTCCACGTAAGCATTAGCATTTCCTACCACTGGCAGGATTTAATGAATCAAATAAATGTCATTGTAAAACAAGTTGAATGAGGAACATACCATTGGTTGTGAGCTCAAAAAAAAGGCCCAAGTGCTGCAACATTGGCGCTCTGATACCATATGTGAGATACCTAATAAACCCCAATGCCATTCTATGTGAGAAGGGGGTAAAGGTTATCCGCTTAGCTGCTGAGTCAAACATGTTAGCGGCGTAATTTAAACGACATTCCAATTTGACAATGTAAATTGTATCCTTATTGATCCTCCAAGAGTTAACCAAAATTAAAATATTATGCTTTTAAATGTTCACATGTTCAAGTAATTCCCTCATCGCAGATTGCTTAGGTGTAGAAAATTAAACTGTCATTTGATAACATGCTCAATTCCTATTTTAATCACAGTGTTACTTACATTAGGTAACAAGTGAGTCTCTTAAAGAATCAGAAATCGTTATTTACATAACTAGTCTTAAACACAAGGTGTCCGTCAACAGGCTATTTAAACACAAGTTGTTCCATAACATAAAATTCCTCATCAACATTATACTAACTATCATAGCGTAACTCCAAAACATTACAATTTACTAAGATGCATGGTACACAAGTATTTTCACCTTCGAGGTGTCTTTGCATGTGTTCTAGTGTGCAGACAAGGTAAAAGATGCAGCATTATTTTCCTTTGATTATCATTGACCACATTGATCCATTTATAAGGTTATAGGGTAATAGACAGTACACCAGCAATACAAGGAAAAGAAAACTCATTCAAACATTAAACAAAAGAGACGCCAAAACATCTAAACATAAATAAGAGATGCCGATATACTTGGTTCACCCAATCCCTGGGTTACGTCCACCAAAATGATCACATCCTATGACATTCATTTTATTAAAATAAACTGGTTACAATCCGCAACTTTTTTGTTGCCATATATTTTCCTCACTTATGAGCGAGAGTACACTAATTCCATTTTCTAGTAAGACTTTTGCATTCACTACTCTGATATTTTCTTTCCAGATATAACTATAATGCTAACTCTTTCACATGGGCATAGTTCAATGTAATTTTTAAAAAGCATCTTCCAGTTAGTTTCTTTTTCCGATGGGCAGGGGTTCTTAAAATTTTCTGTTCTTACCATACTAAAGACATGCTACAACATAACCCGATAATCATCTCGGTATCGAGGAACACTCCACCTCCCAGAGTTTACTTCGAGTATATAACCTTACTTATCTCCAATCGCAGACTCAAAGTCACTAACGTTTGGTATGGAAGATAGGTGAGGCTATTTGTCTCTATAGAAGAACAAAATCCAGTAATTTCTAAAGGTAAAGATGCAGCGCGAGTAGGCCATTCTGGTTAAAAATAAATAAAAAGAACAAGAAGAGGCATTGGACCAACCACATGCCTGAACAAGGTCACAGCCTTTAGCCCTCTCTGCACATAACTTAAAAGGGCCAGCGGGAAACTTCTTGAAGTATTACTTAACTCCTTAACCTTTTGCAAAATATAATCTTTAGTCATACTACTATTTATAAGGATGTAAATCCTAACAAAAGAGTTTGCACCAATACAGGTTATCGTGAGTCTTATAATATTACCAGAAGGTTTTCAAGGATAGAGTCATATCTTTCTCACCTCATTAACTAAAGTCAATGGAATACCACATGGATATATTTATGATACCCTGGAATCCGACTGTAAAAGCAAACCAAGGAGCGGCGCTCACAATCCAACGATCCAAGGGAAAACAAACTCGCAATGATCTAAAAATTCAATGGGAAAAGCCAAATAGCTCGCAAGTTTAAAATCTAGACATTTGTAAGGGAGATTGTGCAAATCCCAGTATTATATATGGATATTTTCCTAGCAACACGCAGGAAGACCAACTCAGTGTAGCTCCAATCGGGAATCACCCGTGACCACCATTAGCATCCTAGCTCTCAACTCGCAGGAACCACATACACCCACTGAAAAATGGCAATGCAGGTAGGTGATACATACAGAAAATGCAAGCCTAAATCAGAATGCCCAGCCATGCGACGAGGGTTATCTGCAGAGTTGTAGAGGCAAAGCGTGGCCAGCATCAAATCTAGAACTTAAACCTATTCGGCAGCACAGGCTTCTCCACGATTCCTTAGAAAAGGCGGTGGTAGCAAAAATAATCAGATCGTAAGCAAAATAAGCAATCTATTTACACATTACCACTATGCAGTGACCAGGAAGTCGAGACACCTTCTAGGAATTGGATCTCAGATCTATGTATCGGCTATGGGAATCCAAACACAAGGATGAATGCATAAAGCAAATTGCTTACTGATATTGGATCTCAGATCCATAAATCAGATTCCAAAATCCAAAAACAAAAGACGAGTGGCAAAAGAAAGATTGCTTACAGAACAGGTCCTTTTAATAAAGCAGGGGGTTAGGAAAGAATCTACCTTTCATCCCGGTTCCGCCTACTTACACTAGGTCGAGATTTCTGTACTGTTGAGGCTCGCTGTGCAAATCCTCCAGCGGGGGTTTTCTTTTATTTTCCTTTCGCATCTGTCACTCGTCCTACCTAACAGAGACAAGCACATCTTGTTCCAAAAGGCCGTCCCCTTATCGTTGTCAAGCGATTAGGTATTTAACAAAGACCCCATCCCAGTCAGTGAGTTGGCACCCTAGACAAGGAGAGACTCCCTCCCTAAATTTGGATATCGCTGCTCATAGACAACGCACGCCTCCCTCACAATGCAGAATAATTGTATTTAAACGGAGACGTTTTCCCTTGAGACCCCCCTCTGAATGCAGAAGAATCCCCTTTTAAAGGGACAGATTGACCTCTCCATGGCTTGATAGCCGTTGGCACATTGAAATGTCTTAATTATCCCATCTTGTTACGAGAATCATTCCCAAAATTTATTCCAAGATTATCTCCACAACGTCGCAGAGTAATTTAATTGTTTAATTGTAGAACTAGCCTTCCCTTTATTATTCTTTTTTTCTTTCTTTTTTCTCTCCTTTAATATATTTTTTAATGCCCCCATTAGTATTTATAGGGGAATACCCCTTTGTATGTTTGTTATCAAGCCATTTACCTAATATAAAATGCTCGCTCTTTGTTATATAAACGAAATATACACATAACGCTCTATATATGTAACATTCATTAATCTATTTATATTAGGTGAACAATTTTGCTTTTGTGCATAATTCAATTATTTGAATGTTCTATTCTTAGGTTCCAATTCATATATACATATATATGTATATATATATCCCTCTCTCTCTCTATATATATATTCATGTGTATATATATATATTCCCATAATACTTATATATATATATATATATATATATATATACTCCTACATGTACATATGGTTGCCTTATACAAATATGCATGTGTTTGATAATGTTTTTACCATAGTTTACCTTTACGTTACTACCATTTTTTTTTATATGGTAGCTAGCTTGTCTCCGCTACCTCATCAAGATTGTAAGGAGACTAGGTCGAAAGGTCCCCAATACATCCTCCTAGTGGACTCAGCTGTCTAAATCATGTCACGTTCATGTCTTTAGTCCCCCCCCCCCAAGTCAAGTATTTAGGAAATATCTTTACCTAAGAAACAAGGTTCTGCTGGTGGGGCCTTGGCCTTGAGCTCCTCACGAGAGAATATGTACTATGGTCATTCAAAGTTAGAAAAATATTTGAGGGCATGGAAGAGGGACATTACAGACAATCAGAGGGAGAGAGATAGAGAGGGGGGAAGGAGAGGGAGGGAAAGAGAGGGGGAAGGAGAGGGATGAGGGTAGGGATAAGGATGGATAGGGAAAGGGAAGGAAGATGGTGGTAAAGATAGAGGGGTGTAGGTTGATGGAGAGGGGGAGAGGGAGAGAGGGAGAGGGAGAGGGGGAGAGAGATGAGAGACAGGGAGGGGGAAACAGGATGAGGAGAGTGAAAGATGGAGAGAGCACAAGAGATGAGGAGTGGGAGAGCGAGAGAGGGATAGGGGAGGAGAGGGCAGGGAGAAGAGGGGAGAGGGTCATGGGGAGTGAGTTTCATGATTAGGGTAGGAGGGAGAGGGGGGGGAGGGAGACAAGGAGAGGGAGGAGCGAGGAAAGAGAGGGAGAAAGAGAGGGGGAGAGATATAAAGATAGAGATATGGGTGATGGGGTGATAGAGAGGTGTGGGGGAGCAAGAGGGGGAGGGAGTTAGAGGGGGGATAGGGAGGGATAGCAAGACAGGTAGAGGGATATGGGAGAGGAGGAGGGGGAGAGAGAGAGGGAGAGGGGAAAAGATATGGAAGTTTTTTGAGGAATGTCGACCTGTCAAATATGAAGATGAATTTAATGTTAATAAATAATAGTGATCTTTAGGAAAGTGGAGAGAGCATCATATATCTACTTGGAAAGTCATCGAAAGATCAACAATGGTCAAACAAAGCCAAAATATGCATAAATCAGTTCACGCATGCTTGTGTATTCAAATGGTTGTAACTACTTAAGGCCGCACATTGAAAAGGGGGACATGAGTGAGAACATGGATATATTAAAAATTACGTAGGATATAAATGAAGTTCAAAAATGTTTCACTCATTTTCGATGCAAAATCCATTAATTAATGGTGTTATTGAGTTATGGGTGAGGAAGCACAAAGGGAATAACATGCACATAGATTTTTCTGGGAGGCGATAAATGTAGATTGATCATAGTTATATTAATGGTGAACAATGTAGTGCACTCATGGATTTCATTCAATCATAACATAAAACAATGTTATCATTGAAATATTGACGAGAAATGTCTCTTTCTTCTATGGTCAATGAAATACTCATGAATTGGAAGATTATGATTCCACGAGATGGGTTGATTGCTATGAGTATGTATCTATTCCCATCAATCAACATATGCATTTGCAATTATCCTAGCTTGAAGATAATTGATCAAGAATCGGACCAAATTACGATCACATCTCAAATCTCATAGAACTAAAACCGATTAACATTTTATGTATTCTTATTAAATATCAAGAATGGTGTATGCTTCGTTTATTTAGTGGAATCACATGTTGTGACCTTAATACTTTCTAGGGAAAACCATGTATTCTTTTTATTTTTGTACTTTTCTTATTGCTATTTCTCTTTGTTTGTAGTCTCTATGTATCTATGTGCAATGTATAAAGCTTGTGAGGAGAGGAGCATGGGTTCAGACATTGGGATGTGTAAAAGAAAAGAAAAAGTCATACAAGATTGTATTTCTAGGTAAGTGTCATTTCCTCTGCACTCAAATATTATTAAAACCTATAAATAAAACATAACTTTCTTAAGTTATTCTTTTCAATTTAGTATAATTAGAAAAATCACTATATTGGGTGTTATGGATTTAAGAGGGACCATTGATACCTGGGTGTGTCCATGCAGTAATTATAAATCATGTAATCGTAAGTGATTATAGATCATGTAATCTTATGTCTACGTTTCTCTTGTTTCGCTTGTGTTTCTCTTTTAAGAATGGTATGTCTAAAATGTCTAGTTGATCTTCAAATTTGGTCAAATTATTTAGGTGAGTTTGATCTTCAAATTTGTTGAAAGACAAAATCAAGAAATCATGATCAAGATATTTTGGAAATTAGGTTGATATATAATTCAGAAATGGTATGTGTAAAATGTCTAGTTGATCTTCAAATTTGGTCAATTTTTTTAGGTGAGTTTGATCTTCAAATTTGGTGAAAGACAAAATCAAGAAATCATAATCAAAATATTTTGAAAATTACATCTATATATAATTTGGAAATGGTGTATAAATATCGATAGAATGTTGATTTGAGTAAGTTTTTTCTAGAAAGGTTCTCACAATAACTCCGTACTTTTTCCTTTACAAAAATTATAAAAAGAAAAAGAAGAGGTAGCTTTTTCCTTTATATAAATTACAAAAAGAAAAAGAAGAGCTAGCTTTAAAGTTGTGATAAAAACAATAAATGAAAGAAGTATTAAAATAAAATGAAAGTTGCCTATATTATTTAGGCAAAGTTAGAGTATTTAAAATGAATTTGAATGTGAGGATGGCAGTTTTATTTTTTTATATTTTAATATAATTTTTGTGAGTTTTAATATTTTTTAAAAGTAAGATATTTTTTTTAATGAATTTCAATGTGGGAGTTTTATTTATATATGTTTTATTATAAATTTTGTAATTTTTAATATTTTTTAAAATAAGAATTGTTTGATTAATTTTAAAATTGTATATATATATTTTTAATATATTTATATTGATTTGAATTTTAATATATATTTTATTTGTAATTTTGTTTATATATATATATATAATCTTAGCGAAGAAGCCTCTAATAACTATATAGTTTTTTTTATTACATTGGTAAACATTTGCCTAGTTCTCACATTTATTTTAAATGTCTTAAATTTTTTATTAGTATGATTACATTAAAATATTCAATATATTAAATTGTAAATGTATTTTATATTTATACTTTGAATACTTATTTAGTAATTAATTTAAAATTTTATATATATATATATATATATATATATATATTTGTATAAAGTATGTACAATTTTTATTTGTGTCCTTTTTGGCAAGCGAGGTCATGGAATTACCTACCTAAGCTAGGTGGGATGACCCAAATAAGAGGTATATGGGTTATTCCTTCTAGGATTCCACCCTGTTCTGAATTTCCTAGGCATATATGCATAATGATTATTATTAGTGAGATAAGCTAAGTTGGACCTGATAGGCAGGAAAGTATGTGTTACTAGGTTGGTCTTCTGTTGACACTATATATCTTCCCTAGAGCTTGAGTGGGGAGGACAAGGGGGAGGGGAAGGGGGAGGGGAGGGGAGAGATGGAAAGAGTGGGGTGAGAAG
>LPNX010484371.1:0-40589 GCA_001517045.1 Pseudotsuga menziesii
ACACACACACACACACACACACACACATTCCAATCAAGTAGGAGTAATCAAACCACAACACATGACCTAATGAAAATATTAATATTTAATAATCGTAAAAGTTACTTTTTTATTCTCTTATACTGAGATGTCTTAATTTTGCATTTATTAATAATAATAATTCACATGTTCTTTTAGTTGTATTTAAAAAAAAAATCCTTCCCCCATCACGTTTCTTGGAACTGTGTTGACAACATTGTTTGGAGGGAATTATCTTTCCCTTATGGTGATAAATTTTGCAACCATTTTTCGTTGGAAAGTGTGAATCGAATAAGAAAAATTAAAACATTTATTGTTTGATGGTTATCCACTTGAAGCCCTATATTGTTTATATTTATATCCATGCGTTGGCCATATTTGGAATCCGTAGATGCCCAAGATGCTACTAGTGAATATAGAGGTAGAGGGATGATCAATACTCTCTAATACAACCCTCTCTCTATATCTCTCTCCTACTCCCCGATCCTGTAACTCCCTAACACTCCTCCCCTATCCATACCTCTAACCCCCCCTCTCTCTATCTCTCTACTAATCACCATACCCATAACACCCTTGACCCCTCTAGCTCTCCTACCACCCCCTAACACCCCACCCTCTCATTGGTTATTTGAATCACACACTTTCTCTGTATCCCTCTCTATCACACACACATTTACACATAAATACACCTCCACCTACACCTAAACCCCACCTTTCTCTCTATCTCCTTGAACCCCCTAACACACCATGTAATTTCCCAAGTCTGGGGTACAGACCTGAACACTCTTCAATTCTACAAATTAAAATTAAAATTTATGGATTACATAATCTACCATTCGGTGCAATGACAGAATAGAGAAATCAAGGTTTTAGGTAGGGAAATTTTGCCTAGGCGGAGTGGGTAGAGGAGATCAATAAAGTGTGAGTGAATATTTGGAAATCCATTCCCCTAACATATTTATATCTGGGACCATTGACATTTTGGATTCTGCACCGCAAAAACTTACTTTCATGCTGCTGGGTCACCAAACCATGAAACTAGGGAATATAAATCCATCTTTCGACCAAATGATTAATTAACTTGCAGAGGTTATTTTCATTCATAAAATAATTTTATGTACTATTTATAACACCTTCGGACAACTCATAATAGTTTGGGATCAATTTCAGAAAATAAGGCAGTTTTATCCTGCTTTCTCGATTTATGCTGCTTTTCCTAAAATATTCCTCTTTTCTCATTTTTTGAAACATTTTTGGACTCTAGTGCATACTTGACTTGGAAATTTTATTTCCACATCATGTAATTGCATAATTAACAAAATTATTAATTGCACCAATAATATTAAATGCTCCATAAGCATTTATTCCAAGTGGGTAGCAACTGTGGATAAATTTAAATGCACGCTCATCTTAACCCCTTCTTAATTATTCAATTCAATCTATCACTAGGATCCATGGGGTTTGATCTCCTTCATGCTGGTGTCAAAATGGGAACATGACAGACCATCACCCCATTGGTTTTCTCTCTCTCACACACACACAACCACACATCCCTATGTCTCCCCCTACCATTGACCCCCCTGTCATCTCTCTATCTCTCTATCTCTTCCTACCACTACTAACACCTTCTCTAATCATATTTCTCCCTTACTTCAGTTACCCCCACTCTCTTAACACCCCACTTTGTCTCTACCTCTAATCACTTAACAACTCCCCTCTCTCCCTACATCTAATCCCTCAAAAACCCTCAATGCCTATCCTTTAACCTCTCTCACACTCTCTCTCCCTCTCTAACTTTAACCCCCTAACACCCCTCCTTTATACCTCTAACCCCTTACATCCCCCTAGTTTCTCTCCCTTTACCTTTCTCTCTCTCTACCTCTAACCCCTTACCATCCCTTAATGTCTCTCCCTTTACCTCTCTCTCCCTCTCTCTCTCTCTAACCCATTAACCCCCCCACCTCTCTCTACACCTAAGCCCTTAGAAATCCCCAATGTCCCTCCCTTTACAACTCTCTCTATATCTTTCTCTCTAACCCCTTAAAGCCCCCCCTCTCTAGCTCTAACCCCTTACCACCCCCAAATTCTTTTTAATGTTATCATCAGGAAACAAAGTAATTGTAGTCTTATACATTGCACATAATATTAGCATTACAAATTGGTCACCCATTTTTGTGAGACAAACCACATACGTGTTATGTTTACCCACATTCTGTTACCACCTAGGTTGTACTTAGTGGTTTTTTATCAAGTGAGCTTGGTGAAACGGACAAATATTTTTTGTTCGGACTTCAGAATACCTTCAGTCTTGCTCTTGGGAGAATTTGTTGTACCATATCACATGTTCATACCACCTTGGTGGAGTTGTAATAAATGTTCTACATGATAGTGTCTGTAAAAGACTCGGTCTCTTACAAGGTAGTTGCATAGGTGAACGAGTTGAAGATGAAGGCACTTCAATTTTTTGGTGGGTGATATCCAGATCACTGCTCAAGGTTTTGGCTCATGTATGGGCGATGAGACATATTTTGGACTAGATCCAAAAGTGGTACAAAAATCAGATTTACAGTCACCTCCTGAGCCACAGAATGAAGAAGAAAACAAGGCCACACCTTTCAGGTGTGAACAAAAAATTTGGCGGAGGAGCAGGCCACCAAAGTATCTATACATAAAGATGATAAGGTTAAAAACATCCACAGTAAAATATATGATTTTTTCAGCATCCATGTACACGTGCAAAAATCTGATCCTTGGGAGGATAGAAAGTCTTCACTTGAAACTGAGGACTGCAAGATGAAGGACAATTGTGAAGGAGATGAAATTATTCCTATCTTTTCTGTTGGTGATCACAAAACCATGGAAAAGGAGGGTGATGAGGGATATTTTATATCAGATCCAAAAGATGAACATATATTAGATATAAATACATCATCTGAACTTCCCAATGAAGTGGAATACAATCCTCCACCAGTTGGGTGTGAACTAAAAAAATTGAAGCAGAAAACTCTGATGCAGAGAAATGAGGACAGTTCAAAATTTTGGACTCTCTTGCAGCATGATGAAGCTGAAATTCCAAGGACTGATACGCTTTCTGATTTTTGTATAGATCACATGTCATTCCAAACTTCAAAGATACCCTCCACTTCAAACTATGGAAGTGATATTGCAGAATATTCAAACGCTGACTTGCATGATGAGAATGAGTTTTGTGTTGTGGATCCATGCCACAAGAAAAGTAGTATTATATGTCAGCTGTTAGAGGAAGATACCTTGGTCTAGGATCTTCTTTCTAAGACACATCATCTGAGTGGACCACTTAAGGAGGATGGAGAAAAGGTTAAGGAAGCCTTGAAAAACCTTGTTGACATCAATGCCTTGGTGGCCAGATGTTGTTGGAAAGCTTCTAGAGGAGAAATGGAAGGGGAATTCTTTCTAGAGGAGTGCATAGCATTGAAAGAAGGCATGCCCAAAATGAAGGAGAAATTTATGAACCTACTGTCTGACAGAGATCATCTCCCCATAATGGCTGAAATATATCACTGTGCAGTCAATAAGGAAGAAGAAGAATTAGAAAGGACCACTAATAAGTTAGAGATCACTAATGACTTATTGACGAGCACACAGAGATCCCTTCAAGATTCAAAGTTGTAGATATGTCAACTTCAAAATTATTTGAAGGTGTCAACCTTTCATGTATCATGGAAGAAAGTGTTTTGGGTATAATGGAGGGACCTCATGGGGAGGAAAACCATGAGGAAGGAGCAAATTTGCAGTTGTTTGTGAAGTGCCCTGATGAAGATTATTTTGTCCAAGCACTTGTTGGTATGAAAAATGGCATAGAGGAGTTATTATCTATGGGAAATATGGCTGAGCACATTTCAAGTGAATCAACAAATGAATATCATCATCTATTCATGGATTGGGTACCTAAAAATATCACATAAATAGAGGATAAAACATGTATTAGAATTGCTTGCACTGGTGAAGGGTTGTCTGAGACATATTATTGGGAATAGACACATTCTGACAGCCCCTTATCGATGTTAGAATCTGATACATAGCAAAATGGGTGATCACATACCATATGGATCAGAAAACAAAATTCCTTGTTCATCCATTGATTGGGTGAATAAGGAGAGAACTTGGGAATGAAGACTGTGGGAGGTAAAGAGTTTAATTTCTTCAATAAATTATTTGGTGTGAATGACATTGTCCTGACATGTGTGCAGCCACAAAGACTTGATTTGCAGCCATTGGATACCTTCCATACAAATGCACATGCGGTGCATTCAAATTTTTTTATGCTTGGAGAATTTTGGGATGCGGGTGATGAGTTCCAAGCACATGGCCACTTCCCAAGAAAGGATGGATTTTCTCATGGAACTAGTCCTCTTTTCAGTGAAGATTTAGAAGAGATCCCTTGTGTTGGACCAGCCCATGATGGGTTTGATGCATCCACACCTTTGGAGGACACATTTTTCAGAGATTTGTTTTACCATAAATCAGTCCACACTTCTAGTTCAGCCAGAACACATAGGGATGAAAATTGGGTGAAGGGATTTTTCCTATTGATGCCACACAAGCAGCAGGAGGCTCCCACATATTCCATTAATGACTTAATGGTTCAGCCATGTGGTATGAAAATTTCACCATTCCTTTTTCATGTGTACAAGAAACATCAAAGGCATCCATTTGATTTCTTTATCATGCATCGCTATGCATGGAAGTTCCACTTAAGTCAGTTTGGTGGAACGGGTAGCATAGTGTTAAGTTTTGTACCAGAAAAAAGATAGCAGACGAGGAATTCCATGTATGGTGGGAGAATTTTAAAATGGTGTCGTTTTCCATGGGGAGAGATGAGCTTCCAGTATGGTGGTATGATTTTCATAACCTCATTTTCATCCTCTACAATGATAAAATTTTGTTGTTTCTACTGATGGGTGGAAGGAGGAAGATAAAACCATGGGATCTAGGAATTCTTAGGGATGACAAAGTTCAAAAGGTGGCAGAAAAATTTGGGTCCTTACATAGGAGGCAGTGAGATCCAAGAACTCTATTCAGTTACCTTAACTTGGCTTGAAATCTTGCTAAAGGAAGTGGTATTAGAGAAATGGCTATGATCAGTGTGGTGCAGAAAAAATATGGTGGAAAACTTTGTAGCACTATGTGGTGCTTCTGCTTGAGGACAAGTAGATTTGGGAAGGGAGGACTGTCATGTCCCCTCAAATTTACCACTAAAAGTGTTGACCATGCTAAGTTCCTAGGGGCTCAAGTTGTTATTAATTATTCCTCCTAGGATAAAATTTTGCTAATAATTGTTCTAAGGCATGTATTTAATTTTATTTCAGAAATTTTAATTTTTATTCACAATAATGATGTGGAATTAAGGCTTCCATGTTAGGAGGGCACATTGGGAAAAACTATTCAACTTGCCTTCATAAAAATAAGAAAGTCCATGACAAAAGCAAGCAGGAGAATAAAGGGAAGTCGACTAAAATTATAAAAACTAGACAGAGGTAAAAGCATGAAAGATTTTCAAAGGGGAGGGCACAGTTTCCTCTCATGGAGATTGGAAAAGTTGTAAGAGAAAATAAGTAAATTTTTTGAACGAAAGAAAGAGTTTCCTGATGATCCAGGAAAAGAAGAAAGTTGTCATAACTCAAAAGAGGCAGCTTTTGAGTAAGGGAGGGTGTAGTTTCTAATTGTGAAGGATGATTTGGACTTGGAAACAATTCCACATGGTCCTACTTGCCAAATTTCCCAAACGGGGTGCTTTTTTGGCTAGGGTTAGGTCACCATGGGGTTGACTTGCTCTCACAGATCACCATTGGCCTCAACTTACTAAGTGGGTCATCCATAAGTCTATAAAATATGAATTCAAACCCATTTATTCACTTTGGTTGTTGTGTATGCTGATTTATGCTTATGTGAGCATTGCTTCTGAGTGTTGTGCCTCATACTGTGGGGGGATGAGCCCAACCTTCCCATCCCCTCTCCTTCCACCCTCTTCTCTTCTATTGCAGGTATGGAGTGCTATATTGAAGCCATGGAAGTATGCTCAGATTTATTTTCATCTACCATCAAGTTTATTTCCAGCTCCATTGAATCCCATGCTTCACCTATTCTCTCATCACCTTTTGTCAGTCATGTTCTGGGCCTCCTGCCCCTTATTTTGGAGTCTCCTTGTAATGGTCAGTTTAGTATATGATTTCTTATCCATAGAAGAATATTACTCTATAATTTATCTATATCATGTCGAACCATATATTTCCATAAAGAATTATGTCTTTGATTTCCTCAAAAAAATCTTATTTGATCAATGAATGGGGAAAAATTGATGAATCTGAGTGCTATCAGAAATATGCAAGGCTGGGGGACTATATGAAGTGATTTTATATGTATATTTTTTTATAATTTATATGTATCTCATAAATTAACTTGACATGAATTAAATGCTTAAATTTGGACCCTAGCTAGATTGCTAGCTTTCAATGACTAGTCTTTCCAAATTTGATGTAAAATGAGTTATGATAACTCAAAATGAGCCTCGTCAGTTCTTGTGGATCACTGACAGACCCAAATTCCCATAAATATCTCTAGAACCATTTTTCATTGAGTTTGTACCACCTTTTTAGATCCTCCTCTGCGTAGGGTTTCCCTTCGCCAAAACTAATGTAAAATCCCAAATTCACCCAAAAATTCTCAGAACCTTCCAGAACCTCTAAAAACTATATAAAAAATTTAATTATGTTATATTAATGCTATAAAAACCCATATAAAAGTTTCAGAATCCCCTAGTTGAAACAGACCGAACTACCCTCCTTAGTTTCACAGTTTCGCTGTCCAGAAGCGTGGTAGTAGGATTCTGCGATGTGGATTCTGAAACCTAAATGGAACCAGATATAAATATGATAGGGGAGAGGTAATTACATGTATTATTGTCTTTGGTTGCTTCCCACTACTCAACCCCTTTTCCATTAAAAGTTCCCAGAAGAATTCCCCAATTTACCCAGTCTGAGAAGGTTTTCTGTGGTGTAATTCAAAATCAAAATTTTTAATTTAAATTAGAAAATTAACAGAGTGCTTAGGTATTCACACCAAACTTGGGACACCACAACCTTGTAACACACCACCACCCCATTGGTTCTCTCTCTCTCTCTGTTGGAGACATTTACCACCATACACACTCATTTGTTCTCTCTCTCTCTCTGTTGGAGACATTTACCACCATACACACTCATTTTGGTCAATTTGGCCTAGTTAAACCACTATCCTAAATTTTATTGACTTAACTGACATCAGAGGAGCACTAGATGACATCACCAAGATCACACGCACGCCTACCTTCAGTCAAGGAGGCTAACTTATCCTTCTCCTACCTTCGGAGAGGCTAACTGGAGCACTCTGAGGGTGATCTAAGTGTCATTAATGCCCTATATTTATAACTGATGGTTACAATTAGTTAAACAGAGTCAACAAGGGTGCCTCCAACCACTTCTGATAGTCAGCTACACTTTATTTAACCTCATCAAGGTTCATTGGAGTCATTGATGCAATACCACTTGTTGGTTAGCTTGCAGTGACATGTGTCTGAGCTACTTTCTGTTAGACTCAGTCATTTATTGCACTCCAACTTTAGTTAGGGCTCAATTGAGTCAATTAGGGTTTTGATCAATGGTTAACTTAAGTGTTGACTGTGGCTTACATTTAGTTACTTCTAATGGTCAGCTACACTTCAGTTAACCTCATCGAGGTTCATTGGAGTCATTGATGCAATACCACTTGTTGGTTAGCTTGCAGTGACATGTGTCTGAGCTACTTTCTGTTAGACTCAGTCATTTATTGCACTCCAACTTTAGTTAGGGCTCAATTGAGTCAATTAGGGTTTTGATCAATGGTTTACTTAAGTGTTGGCTGTGGCTTACATTTAGTTAAGCTAGACTCACTCATTCAATTTGAATGACCTCCTTGGGAATTCGAATTACTTTGTCATTCATGCTTGCAACATGATCATTGTATTCAATTACTCATTCTTTGTGTGAATATACAGAGCGGATACTCATTTTGTAGCACTATTACACCATTTCCATGCCGTATTGTTATTAATCTTTGATGAGACTGTGTTTTAGTCCCTATATTACTGTGACATATTAATATGGTATCAGAGTTCATGGCAGGACGAAGCTCAGATCTCTCAAAAACAACGTTTTTGACAGATATTGCATGAAAATTGAGCAATAGCTCAAAAATCCAACACTACACCAGAAGCCAAGGCTTACCGCTTAATACCCCAAGTAAGAAACTTGATGATCAAGATTGATTGATTGACTATGCTAGGTGTGATGAAAGCCTAAAATGTGCAGGCTGTATGACCTTACATTTCCCTTTTTGTTGTGATTTTCAAGTTTTTAATAGGTGAAAGCATTCGCTCTAGGCGATTCAGATGGCTTCGTCTGTAAATATTTTGACTCTGATCAATTTCCACTCATGGAAAGGAGACATGGAGATCTAGCTACATGCTAGAGGAATCTATAGGGTCACTATGGACACTAAATAAGAGCCTACTTTTGTGACAGACAAAGCTAGATTCTTGAACAAGAAGGATGAAGCATTCAGATTCTTATGCCTCTCTGTTTCCTGGGATCTTCTTATCCATCTTTCAAGATTAAAGACTTCAAAGGAAATTTGGGACAAATTGGAAACCCTGTATGGAAAGCAGGATGATTTGAGAGTTTACCAGCTCAAAAATGAATTGATGTCTCTCCAGCCTTCCAATTTCGAGACCTTGAATGACTTTTTCACAAAGTTCAAGCATATTGTCTTACTGTTGAAGCAATGCAAAGTGGAGAAGGACGATGATCATTTCATCCTTGCCATGCTCTCCAAACTTGGAGCTTATTATTCAGTTTTTGTCTCTACATTATGTACGGGGAAGCTCACAGCCCCTGGATGGAAGATGCCTACATTCAATGCCTTCATTGAGTCCCTAACAAGTGAACATGATAAGCTTATCCAGATGGGGATCATCAGATCCTCCCATGATCAATCCCTCCATGTCTCGGGACCCAAATATCTGAAGGGTAAAGGAAAGCAGCAAAAGAACCCAAAAACTAAATTCAAAGCTCCTAAGCCTAAAGTTGAAAACCAGCAGCATGATGAGTCTTTCAGCTCAAAGAAGAACAAAGGAAAAGGGCATCATGGAAAGGAAAAAGTCAAGTGTTCATACTACGGGAAGGGCTTCCACCCTAAACATGCCTACATGAAGAAGAAGCTTGATGAAGCTACCTCTCTCCTTGAGAGAAATCACATCAATATTCCGGAAATATTTCAGAGGAGAGATCAGCAAGATCGGGAACCATAGCATGAAAGAGGTCATGCCCACAAATAATGAGATGGAACTAGGGTTTACTGAGCAATTTACAAGTTAAGAGAGGGAACTAGAAACACATGGACTGTACAAATCGAAAACCAACTAGGCTTTCATGAACACCAATTTTCATGCTATCACTAGGGTTCACAAGTAATGAGATGGAACTAGGGTTTAGTGAGCAATTAACAAGCTAAGAGAGGGAACTAGAAACACATGGCCATGTACAAATCGGAAACCAACTAGGATTTCATGAACACCAATTTGCGTGCTATCACTAGGGTTGACAAATAGATGGAACTAGGGTTTAGTGAGCTCTTTACAAGTTAAGAGAGGGAACTAGAAACACATGATCACCAATACTTGCATGCACCAACTAGGCTTTCATGAACACCAATTTGCATGCTATCACAAGGGTTCACAAGGTATGATATGGAACTAGGGTTTCGTGAGCAATTTACAAGTTAAGAGAGGGAACTAGAAACACATGGACATGTACAAATCGGAAACCAGCTAGGCTTTCATGAACACCAATTTGCATGCTATCACTAGGGTTGACAAGGTATGAGATGGAACTAGGGTTTAGTGAGCAATTTACAAGTTAAGGGAGGGAACTAGAAACACATGGCCATGTACAAATTGAAAACCAACTAGGATTTCATGAACACCAATTTGCATGCTATCACTAGGGTTGACAAGGTATGAGATGGAACTAGGGTTTAGTGAGCAATTTAGAAGTTAAGAGAGGGAACTAGAAACACATGGCCATGTACAAATCAGAAACCAACTAGGCTTTCATGAACACCAATTTGCATGGTATCACTAGGTTTGACAAGGTATGAGATGGAACTAGGGTTTAGTGAGCAATTTACAAGTTAAGAGAGGGAACTAGAAACACATGGCCATGTACAAATCAGAAACCAACTAGGCTTTCATGAACACCAAGTTGCATGCTATCACTAGGGTTGACAAATAATGATATGGAAATAGGGTTTAGTGAGCTATTTACAAGTTATGAGACAAAACTAGAAAGACATGGCCGTGTACAAATCGGAAACTAACTAGGATTTCAAAAATACCAATTTGCATGCTATTACTAGAGTTGACAAATAATGAGATGGAACTAGGGTTTAGTGAACAATTTACAAGTTAAGAGAGGGAACTAGAAGCACATGGCCATGTACAAATTGGAAACCAACTAGGCTTTCATGAACACCAATTTGCATGCTATCACTAGGGTTGACAAATAATGAGATGGAACTAGGGTTTAGTGAGCAATTTACAAGTTAAGAGAGGGAACTAGAAACTGGAAACCAACTAGGGTTGACAAATAATGAGATGGAACTAGGGTTTAGTGAGCAATTTACAATTTAAAAGAGGGAACTAGAAACACATGGACATGTACAAATTGGAAACCAACTAGGGCTTCATAAACACCAATTTGCATTCTATTACTAGGGTTGACAAGTTATGACATGGAACTATGGTTTAGTGACCTCTTTACAAGTTATGAGATGAAAGTAGAAACACATGGATGTATGTACATATTGAAAACCAAGTAGGGTTTGTAGGGTATGATTTTAGTATTGTAGGGTATTGTAGGGTATGATGTATGTTATTATGGTATGATGTTAGTATCATAGAGTATTGTAGGGTATGATATGGTATATTACACATCCATGCATGACTTAGTGTTATGATGTTAGTGTATTGTATATTACAATGGTATGGTATGTTAGTATGGTATGATGTTAGTATGTTATGTTATGGTATGTTATTGTATGTTATTATGGTAAGATGTTAGTGTCATAGGGTATTGTAGGGTATGCTATTGTATGTTAGTATGGTATGATGTTAGTATCATAGGGTATTGTAGGGTATGATATGGTATATATTACACATCCATGCATGACTTAGTGTTATGATTGTTAATGTATGTAATTTAGTTAGTGTATGGTATGGTTATGATGTTAAAAAGTTGAGGATAGCCATAATGTTAAAAAGTTGATGAGTCATAAATTCTTTCTTTAAGTATTGTAAATTCATAAGTTAGCACACATGTGAACCAAACATATCATTATATCACATAGGTGAACCACACATATCATGTTCCAATATCAAGTCAACCATATATGTATAAATTTGAACCTTACTTTATATTATATATGTATAGAAATAATGTTACAAAAATTGGCATGCCACATGGCCATAATACAAAAAAGTGAATCAAAAAGTACATCTATGGGTATTTGAACAAAAAGTTACATCTATGTATCCCCCCTATACATTTATTCTAGTTATACCCCCTTTCGCTGCCACTGCCAATGTCTTCAGAGAAGTCTAGCTTTCTTTTCTGACTGCTCACTGGTGATCCCCATCGTTGAATAAGAGGGATAGGTCACATCAATGGAGACTGTAGAAAAACCTAATTTTGTAAGTTAGTTTACCAACCTTTAAAAATTCTATGTACATTTGTTCAAATTCCAAAACCAAAATAACATTTTTGCTTACTATACGTGAGTAAGTAATGGTGGGTCGTGGTGCCTCACTAACAGCGACCTTAATTGGGTGCTCTTCAAGCACCACTTGCTCACTATTAAGCTACATAAAAAATATATATATGCCAATGTCGACAAATATACATGTACATTGGGGGGGAAGAGGTGGGTCACCAATTTGGGTCTCTTCAAGCACCAAATCATAGAAAGCGATACACAAACATACAAAGAAAGCGATACATAAACGTACTTGTTGGCCTGTCATAGGTGGGTCACCAATTTGGTGCTCTTCACGCACCGGTGCCTCACTAGAAGCTTGCATAAAGTAACATATATGTCAATTTCAGATAAAATAGTGAATCCGAGACATATATACTACATGGACGGAAAATGATGTTTCCAAAGAAAGAAAAACATACATGTACCTAGATGGGGGGAAGAGGTGGGCTGACAACAACCTCGCTTTGGTGCTCTTCAAGCACCACTGTCTCAATAGATTCTTGCATAAAGTAACATATGTCAAAGCGATACATAAACTTACATGTTGCCTTGTCAGAGGAGGTGTTTAACCAGTGGATCGATTAACTAGCAACGAGAGAAAAGGACTTCTACTTGTACTAGCGAAGAAGCTCGCTTTTTGGACATATTCATCAAACTCATGTTCCTACGTACAAAATGATAAAGATACAATTAGACAATTTCAAAAAGTTAAAAAAATACATGTTGAATCATTAAAATCACAATTAAAATAAAGCGATACATAAACATACCTACTGGCTCGTGATAGGTGGGTCATCAATCTGGTGCTCTTCAAGAACCAGTGCCTCAATAGAACCCTGCATAAAATAACATATGTCAAATTCAGATAATAAAAAGAATCTTAGACATATATACTACATGGACGAAAAATGATGTTTTCAAAGAAAGCGAAACATACATGTACCTGGCGGGGGAGAAGAGGTGGGTCGGCAACAACCTCGTGTTGGTGCTCGTCAAGCACCAATGGCTCAATGGTTTCTTGCATAACGTAACATATGTCAATATCAAATAATACAAAGAAAACAAGACATATACATGATGGACTAAAATTGATTTTTCCAAAGAAAGCAAAACATAATTAAAGGCATATTTAAAATAATACCTGTGTTTGGGAATCTACCTCTGCATGAGAGGGACTAGGCTGAGATTCAATGTACTCTTCCTGATCACCCTACATAAAATATGTTGTATCAAAATTAGGATGTATTGAATGTTACAATCTCTACTATAAATATGTAAATAAAGTTGACAAATTAACAAGTATAGTTCTTACCCATAATGGTGAAGAACCAAACCCATATGCAATATTGACACCCGCATCAATGTTCTCAACATTGATTGGCGGACTATGCGACTCTGGTGTGCCATGGGACACCATCTGTATATTTGTTCACATAATTTGTTAGATAATTAAATAGAAATAAATTGCGAAACAATTGAAAATTGTGATATGAAACAAAATATAATACGAAAATAATGAGTTTTACTTACAAATCGAAGTAATCTATCGTCCCGAAAGTCTGAAGCAAGGCCATAGCATATGCCTCCACATGATGTGCAAGGGTGTGGAGTAACACGATGCTCTAAATGCTCTGCATATCTTATGTGATCTATAGATGGGTCGGCCTTAGAAGTGCCAACCCCTTGGCCTACATTTCCTTGGACATCAATCCCATGCTGAAGCAATGTATCTGCCAAGTCAAATAATGCCTCCTATGTATGCTCAATCACAAGACCCGCAGGAGGATATAGCCGAGGGGTTTTTGGTGTGCATGGAGGGTGTGGCACATGGTTAGGATCCATCCTGGCCCCATCCCTATCTTGGGACATCCCATGACCAACACCCTGGAAGCCTAAGATATCGAAATAGTTAACATGTTTCCCTAGGATGAATTCTGCATACAACTTCCTAAGGAAATAAAATGGGATGTCCATATTCCCATGAGGGTCTTCATCGAAGACCATATACCAATGATCCATCTAGTTGGCCTTTATATTTGGTTCAACGCATCAGTCTATGGAAATGTGTGCTCGACTAGTGGGTGGAACCAATCCGGTGCTAGGGTCCCAGATTAATGAAAATAATTGGTCTTTTTTAATATTTAGGTCTTTGATGTCTTTATAACTCAATCCATCGTAGTAGTATTGCCTCTTGGATTCTATGTACAAGCTAATGTTGTACAAAGCTCCTTGGGAATCAGTAATTATGTTTGTTATTGTGTCCAATGCATCCGCTAAAGACTGTCTCAAATGATCTCCCCCCTCTAATATATGAGCTAATGCACCTCAATGACGCCAAACGCACAAGAATCTGTGAGTTTCAATCTTGTTCCCCCTCTGGGTTTGGGTTTGGGTTCATGTTTGGGTTAGGTTCTGGGTTATTAGAGGGTTCATTTTCCACATTATCTTTCTCATTTCTATTATCTGTTAATATTTAAACAAAAAAATACAATTTGTTTTAATTTATCATTCTTTGATTTCATTCAATTTTTTTTATTAAATTTGTTTTAAACAATTATGTAACACCTCAGTTTTGACCCTGTTGCATTAAATGTACATGATGTATAAATTGTAATAATCAGGGTGCGGAGCTAAAGTCCAAGGCCCCACCATCGATTGATTATGTTATGTTTCAGATTGAAATTGTCACCGATGGTATATCGGGCCATGCGGCATACATATTGAGTTTTGTCATCATGTAAATATGCATCTTTAATTAAATAACTCCAACCAGCTATGTTTGCGGCAACTAAATTGAGAAGGGGCATGATTCTCATAAGGATAAGGGTGGGGAATGTCAAACTTTGGGCTATGGGGGGGGATCCCTGTGTCACCACCCTGTTTGATTTTCCCATCTTTCCTTGTCTTATCCAACTACCGCTTTAATGTTTTGCTGAGTAGCTGAGGCAGTTATGGCTGGGAGTGGAGTGTGGTAGGACTGTCAGTCCTTGCCCACACACACACTCCACCAATGGATTGAACCTCATGATGGGAAGAAGAATGACTACGCCCCTCATTCCACTCTCTCCACTACGTCGTTCTTTCCCTGGTCTATTCATCCTCACGTAGGGACGGTAGTCTGCTCATTCTCACGCACAGGCATCTTTTCTGTTTTGATCTCACGCAGCCAGGATGGCGGAGCAGTTTGGAAGTCATTCACATTTCTACATAGTGGTATCTAGCATGTTTTCCATCCGAATTCCAGAGGTCTAATGTAAATTTCCCTCAAGCACAGGTTGGGAGTCTGTATTTTCTTCCCCAATGCGGCCTGTGTAAGTCTTTTCCAATTGCTTCGTTGCCCATGACAGAGTGTTTTTTTCCCCATGTTGTGAGTTGTGTTTACTAATACGTTTTGGGACTATTGTAATTTGCTTGGGAGTCGTTTTGGCCACGATAGGGCCAAGAACGACTCAGGATTCGTATTCCCTGTCTAAGCTATAACTGCTGATTGATTGCATGCATGTAATGGTTGGTCTTCGGACTGTGTTGAGAGTAGGGATGGGGGCTTGGCTTGCTTGATAAACCTGATGTGTTTGGAAACCACACAGATAGAGCTAGAGGGATGGCTTTCTTCTCCACAACCCCTGAATAGCACCGGAAGGAAAGTCAGGGCCTGAGGGACTGTGTAGTAGAGAAGGGATTGATTCCTTGTGTTGGGTGTGTGTGGGTGTCTTAAAAGTCAGGCTAGTTTTGGTGTAGGTGTTCCTAGCTCTATAATGGGCTCACCAGCTTAGCATTTATCCTTTCCCAGCTCCTTGATGACCTGGTAAACCCAACTATGTTGGCTTGGCTGTGTTTTGTGTATCATTGGCTATGTGTAAGCCTACTTGTTCCTTATTCCTTGGAGAATCATGCCCAGCTCGAGGGTGGCAGCATTGCTGAGAGATTTAGGAGCATGCTAGCATATGGTTGGGTGGAACGTTGCAGTGACATAGCTAGTTGCAGAATGAGTTCTTCATAAGATAAGTAATCTTGTCTATTTTACTCCTGCAATCATTTTACTGTTAATGAATATGGTGAACATGTTGAATGCTTGTATGAATGTATGTTGCTTCCACTGTGTATGATAAATAATTGTATCTATGTATGTTCTACTTCAATGCATTTTGTTTCAACATTTTATGAATGCACATGTTCATGGGGCTGGTTGCTTGGATGGTTAAGGCCATGGTAGCGTCCTCTTCACCAATCGGTCAGGGACGTTACAGTGTGGTATCAGAGCTTGCAGGTTGCAGCATGGGCCTCTATGGGCCATGAAAGACCAATTAGCAGAGGCATGTTTCCTTCTGTCCAGGAGAAATCGGTGAATGACTGGAAAATTCACATCGTGGAAGAATTTAGTGGTTTATCAGTCCATCGTTGCAGCTACCCTAGGGACTAAAACGCCAATGTAGCGGTGTTAGTGGTTTTGATTGCCGACAGTAGGAAAGTTTCAAAATTTGATTTAAGTTTTGAAATCATCAATGAAAAATAGTGGAAACCAAAGCCGCAGTTGCGGAGGAAATCAGCCGAAGGCTGCCGATATGTCGGCAAAACTTAGTTGTTCGAGGCGCTAATAAGCAACAAAGGAGTTAGGCAATTTGATCGACGAAATTTAGAAGAAGAGAAATTTTTTTGAAAAATTCGTCTAAGTGTTGAGACCATCGGCGATCGGTGGAAGTTAGTGGTTTGGATCGTCAATGCCCCGGAAGAAGAGTAGTTGATGAGACTGCCGATGGATGTCGGCGGAAAATAGTTGATCGAGCGCCTGCCGTTGCGAATGGATAGACAACTACACACCCGACGGGTAAGGCCTCCGACCACCAACACCGTAAGGAAAGTTTAAAAAATTTTCTAAGGCCCGAAATCATCGGCTATCAGAAGAAGATAGTGCTTCGTGCGTCCGTCATTGCAGAAGCCTAGAGCACTAGTCTTCTGATAGGGAGAAACTCCGACTATTGATGCCGGTCAAAAATCAGTTCACCAATCGAAAAGCATTAGCGGATTGGGTTGCCGATCGAAAGAAGATAGAAGATGGTGTTCCTCCATTGCGGCTGCTGATGGAAATATTTCACCGATGAAGAGAAGAGAATTGAGGTGATTAAGCGGCGAAAAGGAAGACTAAAGGGAAAAATTAAGAAATTTCTCTAAGTCCTGGAGTCATCGGCCATCGACGATGGTTTGTGGAATACATTGCTAACACCTAGTTAATTCAGTTTCTGATGAGCTACGTTGGATGAAGTTAGTGGATTGAACGTCTGTCGTTGCGGCTAGCCAGTGAACTATCCTTCCGATGGATAGAGGCTTCAACCGCCGATGCTGCAGAGATTAGTACTTCCGATAGCCGATGAGAAGAAAATTTGAAAATTTTGTTTAAGTATAAGGTCATCGAAAAATTATTGAGGATCAGATCGCCGATCGGAAAAAGTTTAATGAAGTTGACCTGCCATTGCGGCCGCTTAGTCAACTAGCCCTCCGACGCTGCAGCAACTAGTACTTTCGATCGTCGATAGACTTACGGCTGTGGAAGAATTAAGGAAAATAGTCATTGGCATCACCAATTGGAAGTCTAGGGATTTGCCCGTGGAGACCGAAGTAAGATCACTTTCTGCCATTGTGGAAGTCGAGACGACTAACCACCCGATGCACAAGACACCCGACCGTCGATGCAGCACATAGGCTAGTTTCATTGTCGATCAGGTTCAGAGAGTTGGATGTGGATCCGATATAGTGGAAGGAAATAGGTGAACAGTCCTTCATGTCACCAATGCAGATTAGAAGTTTGGCATTTTGCCATTGAAACGCCGAAAACTTTGTACGGAAGAGACCCGATGAAGAGAAGGAAACTTTGGGTTTTTCAGAAGAATTTCTCAGTAGTTTTTCGAGCACTTTTCGATTGTCTTCAGTCGGTTTTCAACAGATTTCAGCAGATTGTCTGTAGTCACAGAGCTAAATATGAAATAGAAAGGAATTGGGTGTTTTAGCATAATTGTTGTTTTATGAATTTCCAGAAGAAAAGGTAAGTAATTTTGATTATATCAATGTTATGCATCTAACGGTTGTGTTACTAACACATTTGCAGAACCTTGAATAACTTCCAAAGACAGTACTCCAAAAAGAATAGTGTGGTAAAGCCAAAGGTGGTTCAGTCATGAGAACCCATGATGGGTATGATGCTCGGGATTCTTACGAGTGAACAAAAGATGCCATGGAAGAAAATGTCCGTAATGGAAATGATGACATAGAGTCTAATGGAAGGAGGATCCATGGGACACCGTCCGAGGTTGCAACCACCATGAGAAGCTTGATCAAAGCCCAAGAAGAGTAGCATCAGTTGAATGTTTCCATGTTGCAGAGTTTGACAGACTTTCAAAGAAAGATAGACTCTAGACGAGGTACAGCAAGACCAGAAGGTTGTAAGAGCAGTACTAGGAGAAGGAGCAGGACTTCTAGTGGATCATCTGATTCTGAAGAATCCATCGTGGATTCAAGTTCTTCTTCTCATAAAAGGAAAAGAAATATACATCATAGGGATCGCTCTCGGGATTAATTTAAGAAAGCTAAACCCCCTACATTTGATGGTGAGGTAAAGACTGGACAAGAAGCTGAAGCTTGGCTTCTTGGGATAAAGAAGTACTTTCAAGTGCATGATTATTCAGGAAACATGAAGGCAAGAGTTGCCATATTCAATCTGAATGGAAGGGCATCCATTTGGTGGGAACACTTCAAGCAAGTAAAGACGATCAGTGAAAGGAGGCTTAAGTGGAAACAGTTCAAGAAGTATTTCAAGCAGAAATACCTCTCTAACAGGTATTATCATGACAAAATTAAGGAGTTCCATGACCTGAGATTGGGACAGCGGACCATGGAAGAATATGCAAATAAGTTTTTGGAGCTGTTGAGGTATGCATGGTACATCAAAGATGAAAAAGTGAAGGTCTGACATTTTTTAAGTGGATTACCTCAGTATTACAAAGATAGAATCGAGTTTTATGAACCTATAACTCTTGAGGAATCAATAAGGAAGGATAAGTATTGCTATGAGCAAAGCAAAGGTAAGCCAGATTACCATATGGCATGGAAGGACAAGAAGAATGAGAAGTTTGACCAAAGAAAGAAAGGTTTCAAACCTTCTAACTTCAGGAATCAGCAGAAGTAGCCATCCCAAGCTGTGAGTAATCCAGTCGGAGTGATAGGAGAAAATCCTAAGGATCCACAACAGAATAGAGGACCACTTCAATGTTGGAAATGTGGAGGACCCCACATGTGCAGAAATTGTCCACTCGAGAATGAGAGTGCAAGACCAGCTTTTAACATTCATGAAGCAGAAATAGTGGGTCAAGTAGCAAGGGCAGTCCCTAGGATTTATGCAGCACTGGAGGACCGCCCGGCAGATCACCATTCAACTGTGGTTAAAGTAGTAGGTAAGATTGTTGAGAAACCTATTTCTATTTTGATTGACCCTGGTTCTACTCACAGTTACATTACTCCTAGAGTAGTGGATATTTGTGCTTTTAAGAAAGTAAAACATAGAAAGTCTTGGTTAGTTCAGCTAGCCACTGGAACTAAGAGAAAGGTTAGTGAAGTGGTAGAGAAATGTCCATTGGTTATGGATGGATTGGTCACTTGTGTAGATCTGAATGGTCTACCACTTGGTTCTTATGATGTTCTCATTGGAATGGATTGATTAGAAGCTCACAAGGTGAAGCTTGACTGTTACAATAAGACTTTTGAATGCATGAATGAAGAAGGGAACCTAGTAGTTGTGAAAGGTATTCCAAAGGTGATTTCAGTACGGTAGGTTTCAACAATGCAGTTAAAGAAGTTATGTAGGAAGGGTTTCCAGTTGTATGCAGCTCATATTTTGGAAACATCAGGAGATGAAAATCCTAGGTTGGAGGACTATTAGGTGTTACAGGAATTCAGGAATGTGTTTCCTGATGAGATTCTAGGGCTTCCTCCAAAGAGGGACATTGATTTCACAATTGAACTTGTGCCAGGAGCAGCACCAGTGTCCAAGGCACCCTACAGGATGAGTACACCAGAGATGCTAGAGTTGAAGATGCAACTACAAGAGTTGTTGGAAAAGAAGTATATCCGACCGAGTGTGTCTACTTGGGGAGCACTAGTTCTGTTTGTAAAGAAGAAAGATGGTACACTCAGGTTATGTATTGATTACAGACAGCTGAACAAGGTTACTGTGAAGAATAAATATCCTTTGCCTAGGATTGATGACCTCTTTAATCAAATGAGGGGAGCAAAGGTATTTTTGAATATTGACTTGAGGTCTGGTTACCATCAGGTGAGAATCAAGGATGAAGACATCCATAAGACAGCCTTCAGAACAAGGTATGGACATTATGAGTTTGTAGTGGTACCATTTGGTCTCAAAAATGCACCAGCTACATTTATGTGCCTTATGAATAGTGTCTTCAGCAGATATCTAGATAAGTTTGTTCTTGTCTTCCTTGATGACATTCTTGTTCGTTCTAAGAATGAGGAAGAACATGAAGAGCATTTGAGATTGAGATTGAAATTGCTCAGGGAGCATCAACTGTATGCAAAACTGAGCAAGTGTGACTTCTATAGAGATAGAATTCAATATTTGGGTCACATTATCTCAGAGGAGGGTATATCTATGGACCCTAAAAAGATTGAAGCCATTATGAATTGGCCTACTCCAAGAAATGTGACAGATGTAAGATCTTTTATGGGATTTGCGGGATATTATAGGAGATTCATTGAAGGATTCTCTAGAGTTTCACATGCCATCACTTCTTTGCAAAAGAAGAGGATGAAGTTCAAATGGACATCGAAGTGTGAAGAAATTTTTCAGCAGTTGAAGAATCTTCTCAGTAGTGCACCCGTATTGAAAGATACAAATCCAGAGAAGGATTTTGTGGTGTGTACCGATGCATGCAGACAAGGGCTTGGAGGAGTCCTTATGCAAGACAACCACGTGATATGTTATGAGTCAAGAAAGTTGAAGGAGCATGAGAAGAACTATGCCACTTATGATCTAGAGCTTGAAGCCATAGTACATGCCCTCAAGATGTGGAGGAATTACTTGATGGGTAGAAGATTTGAGCTTAGAATAGACCATTATGGTTTGAATATTTGTTTGATCAGCCTACTCTGAATGCTAGACAAGCAATATCGCTAGAATTTTTATGTGAGTTTGATTTCGAAATCAAGCACATAAAAGGGAAAGAAAACAAGGTAGTTGATGCACTCAGTAGGAAGATGCAAGAAATGCATGTGGCATCTCTTAGTATTTGCCAATAGGATTTGAGGCAGCAGATTGTTAGTCATGCTGCTGGAGATGAAAGGTATGAGCAGGTAAAAGACAAATTACAGCAGCAAAGTCTTGAGAAGAGGTATAAGGGATATAAATTGGAAGGTGATGGACTTCTCACTTATAAAGGTAGAATTTATATTCCAGATGTAGCATATTTGAGGAGAGTTGTTATGGATGAAATCCATCAAACTCCATATTCTGGTCGCCCAGGATACCAAAAGACAATCGCTACAGCCAGGAAGCAATACTTTTGGCCAGAAATGAAAAGGGATATGGCTGAGTACACTTCAAGGTGCATGAAATGTCAACAGGTAAAGGTTGAGCATCAACACCCTACAAGTTTGTTGCAGCCTTTGCCAGTTCCAGAATGGAAATGGGAAGTTATTTCCATGGATTTTATTACAGGATTACCGATGACCTAGAGACAACATGATTCCATCATGGTTGTGGTGGAAAAGTTGACTAAGTCAGCACATTTTATATCGGTTAAGTCTATGCATAAGCCGGATGACATTGCAAAGATCTTCATGAAGGATGGATTTCCTAAGGCAGTAGTCTCTGACAGAGATGTCAAGTTCACTTCCAATTTTTGGAAGGGGTTGTTTGCAGATTTGGGTACAAAGCTAAACTTCAGCACTGCATACCATCCTCAGACAGATGGGTAGACAAAGAGAGTTAATCAGATTCTTGAATATATGCTTCACATGTACGTGATGGGAAAACCAACCAAGTGGGAAAGTTACTTGCACTTGGTAGAGTTTTCTTATAACAATGGATAGCAGGCATCCTTGGGGATGAGTTCGTATGAAGCTTTGTATGGAAGAAGGTGTAGGACACCTGTGACTTGGGATAATCCAGTGAACAGGACTGTGCTTGGGCCAGAATTGCTCAAGGAGATGGAGCAAGAGGTTATAAAGATCAGACAGAATCTGAAAGCAGCACAGGACAAACAAAAAAGCTATGCAGATAAGCATAGGGTGAACATGGAGTTCAGCATTGGGGATCATGTTTACCTCAGAGTGAGGGAAAGGAAGAGTTCCTTGAAGCTTGGAAGTTGTGCCAAGCTGTCACCTAGATACTGTGGGCCGTTTGAAGTGCTTGAGAGAATAGGTCCTGTTGCATATAGACTTGCATTGCCTGCTAGCACTAGGGATCATAATGTTTTTCATGTTTCTTTGCTTAAGAGATACGTACATGATCCTAACCATGTGATAAATTGTGATGTGATTCAGGTGGAACCCGAGGGAGAGTTCCGAACCGAGCCAATGTGCATCCTCGACTGGAAGGTCACAATGCTCCGAAACCGGGCCATAGGGCAGGTAAAGGTGCAATGGGAGCACTATGGACCTGAAGAGGCTACATGGGAGCTGGATGATGTCATGCGATTGGCACATCCATTTTTGTTTAATTCTGCGGAACACTGAGGCGATACCAGTGTAGCATTTTGTTCAAATTTTGTAAAGGACTGAGGATAGTGCTATTGAAGGGGAAGGGAAATGTAACACCCCGATTTTGACTCTGTTGCATTAAATGTACATGATGTATATACTATAATAATCAGAGTGTGGAGCTAAAGGCCAAGGCCCCACCATCGATTGATTATGCTATGTTTTGGATTGAAATTGTCACTGATGGTATATCGGGGCATGCGGCATACATATTGAGTTTTTTCATCATGTAAATATGCATCTTTAATTAAATAACCCCAACCAGCTATGTTCGCGGCAACTAAATTGAGAAGGGGCATGATTCTCATAAGGATAAGGGTGGGGAATGTCAAACTTTGGGCTATGGGGGGGGATCCCTGTGTCACCACCCTATTTGATTTGCCCATTTTCCTTGTTTTATCCAACTACCACTTTAATGTTTTGCTGAGTAGCTAAGGTAGTTATGGCTGGGAGTGGAGTGTGGCAAGACTGTCAGTCCTTGCCCACATGGACACTCCACCAGCGGATTGAACCTCACGATGGGTAGAAGAATGACTACGCCCCTCATCCCACTCTCTCCACTACGCCATTCTTTCCCTGGTCTATTCATCCTCACGCAGGGACAGTAGTCTGCTCATTCTCACACATAGGCATCTTTTCTATTTTGATCTCACGTAGTCAGGAGGGGGGAGCATTTCGGATTTCATTCATGTTTCTGCAGCGTGGTATCTAGCATGTTTTCCATCCGAATTCCAGAGGTCTGATGTAAATTTCCCTCACGCACAGGTTGGGAGTCTGTATTTTCTTCCCAAGTGCGGCTTGTGTAAGTCTTTTCCGATTGCTTCGTTTCCTAGGACGGACTGTCGTTTTCCCCATGTTGTGAGTTGGGTTTACTGATACGTTTTGGGACTATTGTAATTTTCTTGGGAGTCATTTTGGCTACGATAGGGCCAAGAACGACTCAAGAGTTGTATTCCTTGTCTAAGTTGTAACTGCTGACTGATTACATGCGTGCAATGGTTGGTCTTCGGACTGTGTTGAGAGCAAGGATGGGGGCTTGGCTTGCTTGATAAACCTGGTGTGTTTGGAAACCACACAGACAGAGCTAGAGGGATGGCTTTCTTCTCCACAACCCCTTAATAACACTGGAAGGGAAGTCATGGCCTGAGGGACTGTGTAGCAGAGAAGGGACTGATTCCTTGTGTTGGGTGTGTGTGGGTGTCTTAGAAGTCAGGCTAGTTCTGGTGTAGGTGTTCCTATCTTTGTAATGGGCTCACCAGCTTAGCATAGCCTTTCCCAGCTCCTTGATGGCCTCATAAACCCAACTGTTTTGGATTGGTTTTGTTTTGTGTATCCTTGGCTATGTGTAATCCTGCTTGTTCCTTATTCCTTGGAGAATCATGCCCAGCTCGGGGGTGGCAGCATTGCTGAGATATTTAGGAGCATGCTAGCCTATGGTTGGGTGGAATGTTGCAGCGACATAGCTGGTTGCAGAATGAGTTCTTCATAAGATCAGTAATCTTGTCTATTTTACTCCTGCAATCATTTTACTGTTAATGAATATGATGAACATGTTGAATACGTGTATGAATGTATGTTGTTTCCATTGTGTATGATAAATAATTGTATGTGTGTATGTTCTACTTCAATGCATTTTGTTTCAACATTTTATGAATGCACATGTTCATGGGGCTCGTTGCCTGGATGGTTAAGGCCATGGTAGCGTCCTCTTTGCCGGTCGGAGCATCAAGGACGTAACAAATTATAAAAACTATGAAATTAAGAAAAACATTAAAGAATTGAAAACTAATTGAAATGGATAAGAGAAGTTACCTGCCATTGGAGCCAATCGACCTCCAAAAGGTTAAACACAAATCGCCTCTGCGTTTTTTCGCCAACGCGATTTATCGCTCTCCAGATGCTTCACTATGCAAATGATATTTGAGGCCCGTGGCCTTTGTTTTTTTTTTTTAGTTTTCAATATCGCATATGCGATATTTAACTTTTACAAAACGCATATGCGATACTTCCTTACAAACCTTAGCCTTGTGTTTGGGCTCGGGTTATTCCGAACTTACAATCAATAACGCATATACGTTCTCGATTTACACTTCGGAAGTGCGTTTCTGATTTCTTAAGTGGCACTAAAATGTAGAACCAACTTGGTGCGAGCGCTCCAATACCATACAACTAGTGTGGCTATATTAAAAAGCCTTGAAAACATATACTTCTTCCAAAACAGTAAGAACAAGAGAATCATTAACTCTAAATTCACTTTAACAATACATCACTATACTAACCAAAAAAACATACATAGTACTCCAAACAACTAAGTACAAGAACAAAACAAAGTGGTATATGCATTACCTTATAAAACATAATATATCTAAAATATTAAAAACAAAACAAACAAATAAATATAAATCATAATTCTTTAACCATACATCACTGTACCATTCAAAAAAAACATAAGAACTGATACATAAAGTCATACCCAAACAATATAAGAAGGTGTGTATCCATTACCTTATAGAACATAATATATCTAAAATATGAAAAACAAAACAAATAAATAATATAAATTATAAATTATGAGAAACACAACATATAAATAATATAAATGGTATCGTAGTACCAATACTTGAATCTTCCTCCCTCAAAACCTCGATGAACATCTTCAATCCTACAAGGCAGTACGTAACACCGAATGGGATTGAGAAATGAAAGGGCACAAAGAAATTAATACTGCATCAAGCTTTGCATGTACATTCGTAGTTGTCATCGCCTTGCCAACCTAAATTAAATTTCGAATGTGCACTGTACAG
This sequence comes from Pseudotsuga menziesii, assembly GCA_001517045.1. Classification (NCBI taxonomy): domain Eukaryota; kingdom Viridiplantae; phylum Streptophyta; class Pinopsida; order Pinales; family Pinaceae; genus Pseudotsuga; species Pseudotsuga menziesii. Next base: position 25,452 of record LPNX010484371.1, read on the forward strand.
GAAAACATATCCAGACAAGTTGTCCCTTGTTATGATGAAGACAGTGATGAAAAGGATTTCTGAGAGGTGCAAATCGTTGGTCTGTACTTGCTTCTGTTAATTTTCGGCCGCTCCACAGTACAATGAAGTCCTGGGATATTTGGTAGGGCCTGGGCTCAAGATGGTTTCACTATTTTTCAACATTATCATCATGCTGCTAATAATATGTGGCAGTCCATTTTATTTATCTACCTTAGCATTTGGTTGTTTATCACAAGTTACTCATATTTAACAGCATGTCTATGCTCACAGTTTTCCACAAATCTTCTACAATTTCTAGATATGGTATATCCTAGGAGTACATGATGACTGTATAGATTTATTTGGAGGCAATATAATGGTTGAAATAAATATAACATATCTATTTATATTTCCCATTAAACAATATTCAACATGATCTTCTCAAAATACTGTATTTCTTATGAAACAATATTCAATATAATCTTCTCAAAATACTGATTGCTAAACACTTTGCTGCTGCGTACATGGAGAAGTTTGCATTTGGACGTCATACAAGGTAATATACTGGTTGAAATAAATACAACATATCTATCTATATTTCCCATGAAACAATATTCAATATGATCTTCTCAAACTACTGTATTTCTGATGAAACAATATTCAATATAATCTTCTCAAAATATTGAATGCTAAACACTTTGCTGTTGCATACATGGAGAAGTTTGCATTTGAACGTCATGCAAGGCAATATTGTGGTTGAAATAAATACAACATATCTATCTATATTTCCCATGAAACAATATTGAACATGATCTTCTCAAAACTGTATATCTGATGAAATAATATTCAATATAATCTTCTCAAAATACTGAATGCTAAACACTTTGCTCCTGCATACTTGGAGAAGTTTGAATTTGGACGTCATGCAATTGTTCTTGGCATTGTCAATCACATGCACAATGCCTGTGGTGTTGATCAGCACTACCAAACAATGTCTGTGCTGCTGATGAGCAAAATTCACAGGACTGAATCTCTATGCAAAGACTGTCAGTTTCCACTCTTTTAGGATTGAATAAACTGCATATAAAGAATTGTATTCTAATGCTTTTAGGTTGATGAGTAATGATGGTAAAGATATCGACGATATGAACAATATATTTTGTGTCTGAGACAAAGTCTTTCTCTCTCTATCTTTTCCTTTGGTTGGGACAGTTTTTTTTTTCCAAGTTTTCGTGGAGTAGTGTTTTCTGTTTGTATCTGTGTTTAGAGAGAGGTTGATTACTGAAAGCTATATTTAGTAAAAGTTAAACCTTAAAGACAGGTTGACTTATCAATTAAGGTTGCATTTTAACTCAGAAGTATTTATGGTCTATCAAAGCACTCTTTCACTGAAAAACAAAACAAACATTGTTCAGTAAAAAAAAATTCAATCGAAACATGTTGACATAGAAAAAAAATTCAACTGAAACATGAAACATGTTGCAATTTAACATCAGAAATTCTCTTACAGACAGATACGACATGATAAGACTTATGATCCTGTCAATGGTATGGTGATTCTCAAAAGCACCATTCTATTGAAAGACAAACCTTGTTCAGGAAAGATAAATGCAGTATCAGGGATTCTGAATTTATCCCTGATGCAAATACAATTGACATAAAACATGTTAAAAGACATAAAAACAAAATTGCAACTAATTTTTTCAAAAGATTGGAAGACTCAAAGACGTAACAGCAGAAGGGTTCAGTCCACATTTTCTACGACGCTATACTCTTTCCCTTGTTCGCTTTGGTCAACCTGTTGAGTTCCTTCAAAGCCGATTCCATTCCATAGAGAATGATTTTTTTCACCTCTAACTTGTCTTCTTTCGCCCTATGACCTTGGGGAATCAAGCGATAGTCTTGATTCAATTGAATACATTCCTGTAAGTTCTCAGGTGATACAAAATCGAGGGCCACTTTTATACATGACTTGAGATTTCGAACTTGATGAGGACACCCAGCTGGAATAAAGACTGCTTCGCCAAGATGTTGTTCAAACGTCCATGCCTCTACTCCATATTCCTCTTTCAGCTTCCTCTTATGCTCCAAGTTTAGGTAAAATGTCTGATCATGAATAGGATGAATAACCTCTTTAATACGCTTACAATTCAAATGTCTGAATTCTCTTTGGTGTTTCTCCAGATAAGCTTGTATTTTGGGTATATCTTCTCTCCGAAAAATATCCCAAAGAGCACCTCCAAACTCGGAGTTTTCGTTTTCCACCTCCCCTGAAATCTCAGGCAGACCATCTTTTTCTCTGTATTTTTTTCTCAATCTGTCAACTTTCTTTTGTTGGAAATCTGGAAACTTGACCTCGGCAGTATGCATTAGAACATTGACAGCATCAGACATGTCAATGTGCAACTTAGTGACTGAATCCCCTCTAACAAGTTCTTCCCTGGTGCCATAAGCTATGTAGGTTTTGGGTCCTAAATCAGTTTTCGCGCAGCCTGGTGGAAGTTTTGTGGCCAGATTTAGAATCCCAGATTCAGGATGTGTGTACTCCTTGAAAGGTAAGACACGGATAAACTCAGCACCATGTCGTGGTAGACGCTCCTCGAAGAAATTTGCAGGAGGCCAATCCTTCAACTTTAACATCTCGGGCCAGCAATTATCGAAGCACCTTCCGTTTACATAACCGTCAAAAAATTCATGTATATTGATCTCAACCAAAAACCAATCCAGGCAATCAATGGCAAACACTGTGTGTGTCTCGTTTGAAAACTTGTTCTTGTTGTCCCTGACAGCACGCCACATCACCATTGGATCCCAACTGAGCCCTGTTGTATTATCCAAAGCATTTCTTACAATTGCAGGCTCGCCCCTTCTCCAGTGTTTCTGAAAATGCTCAAGAGTCTCGCCCTTGACATCTTGAACTGTTGGACAATACAGATAGTTGTCCCTGCCATCCTGCCTGTTAGCTGCTCTTCTTAGATTATCAGAAATCTCAGAATTAGGCTTGAAACACTGAGAACATGGTTCCGAATCTCTCAATGATTTCGGAAATTGATAATTCAAGGCAACTTCCTTTGCTTTTCGCTCAATCTTTGCAATCCAATTTGAACCAGGTGGCATGCACTTCAATTCTAAAGAGCTATTTCCACAACCTCCACGTTGACTGGGCGGACATGGGATCGAAAGATCAGAATTAATTTTCCAATCAGGTAATGGTGAAAACTCTAACTCACCCCTCATTTTTCTTTGTCCTGTATTCTTCTCATTCTCTTCCTCGGAAGCCTGTTGTCTCTTCGTGCACTCTTGGTTGGATGACTCAGCTGAAGCACCTCCAGGTTGTAACCCATCACGAAGCTCTTTACAACAAGTAACACACAGATCATACTTACAGACGGTACAGCTTCTGTGAAGACCTACGAGGGATGTATTGCAGTTATTACAGTATGCACGGTCTTCTTCCTGAATAACAGCCTCCGGAATCTCCAAACTTTCTGCTGATTTTCTCTGAATACTAGCTTCCACCTGTTGCTCTTGCATTTGATCTTCTTGAATCCTAGACACCACAGGGAGGGAACAGCAAATTAAGTAGCGGAGATAATGAATCCTTTCAGCTTCACTCAATGCAGGCCTTACACTGACCTTAGAATTCCGCCGCAAACATGCTTTACAGTTACAACTGTTCCTACAAAATGGACATATTTCTTCAATGTCCTCCTCATTTAGCAAGGGATACCACTTTGTAATGCAGCAAACACAGTAACGATTTGTACATTTGGAGCACCAGACCACTCTTCCTTTGTCATTTCGTTGGCATTGATGGCACATTGTACTCACAATTTTCTGCGATGATGTCTTCATTTCTTTCTCCTCCGCGGGATTATCGTGAGATGAAGGACGCACTGCAAGCTCGGTATTAGCTTTTCTCTGCAATTCCTTAACATGTTTTTTCTTCGTCTGAGCTGCTTTAGCCTTATCAACATCAACCTTTGGACGAGGAATCATCATTATGGCATTAGGTAGATCTAGTCGAACAATTTCTGTGGCTGAATCCTCAAACCCAATTCCTTTATTCTTCCTTTTCACAGGTTCTTGAGAATCCCGGACACTTGAATCCTCAAATCCAATCGCTTTATTCTTCTTTCGCACGAACTCAGAAGAATCCCGGACACTGGAATCCTCAAACCCAATCCCTTTATTCTTCTTTCGCACGGAATCCTCAAACCCAATTGCTTTATTCTTCTTTAAAACAGGTTCAGAAGCATCCCGGACACTGGAGTCCTCAAACCCAGTTGCTTTACGCCTCTCTATCACAGGTTCAGAAGAGTCCCGGCCACTGGAATCGTCAAACCCATGACGTTCATAGGAATCGCTGGCACTCGAATCTTCAAACACAATTGCTTCATTCTTCTTTATCGCAGATTCAGAAGAATCGGGGTCACTGGAACCCTCAAAACCAATTTCTTTATGCTGATGCTTTATCACACGTTCATAAGAATCCCCCTCAAACCCAATTGCTTTATTCTTCCTTCTCACAGATCCACGAGAATCAAGGGCACTGGAATCCTCAAACCCAATTGCTTTATTCTTCTTTCTGGCAGCTTCGAAAGAATTCCGGACACCGGAATCCTCAAACCCAGTTGGTATATTCTTCCTTCTCACAGGTTCATAAGAATCCGGGACTCTCGAATCCTCAAACCCAATTTCTTTGTATCGCTTCTTCACGCGCTCATGAGAATCAATGGCATTGGAATACCCAATTCGAATTAATTTATTCTTTCTCACAAGTTCATCCGAAAGCTCACATTCTTGATCGTTGTTCTTGGCCTTGCGTTTCCGTTGTCTTTTTTTCTCTTCGACCGCCTGCGGCTGCGACTTCTGAACACGTTCGGGAGACTCATTACTGTCATGTGATACCGCCAGGGGCTTCCCGCCCTTGTTACCACCTTGGCCCACGTTGCTCGCAGCTCCCTTCGACCGTTGCTGCTGTTGCAGATAGTGTTTCTCACACAGCCTACGCCCGGGCATTGCCTGGTTTGAGCACCGCCATTGCTTCCCGTCGCTCCGGCCGCAGCGGAGGTCGTCTGGTACTGCTTCCAAGGCTGATGCGGATCTGCCGCTGCCCCTTCCCCTTCCGCTTCGGCTTCCCCTTTCCCTTTCCCTTTCGGCCATGAAATCGGCCACCTGACCAAGAGAATCATTCATTTTGTTCGCTGGCCTTTTAACAGGGAAAGGCCGCTTAATCCTCAGTCCGCTCCTTCTTCTTCGCCCTCTGCTCGCACAGATTCGCCTCTGCTTCAGGCATCACTTCAAAACGATTCACAAAGAAAATGCGATGCAATATTTTCCAATATGTAAGCAAATATATATAAAAACAGTAGCAAAACAACAGTCCCTTGAAAGATGTTTTTTTTAAAACAGAAATTGACCCGGAAACTCACCTCAAAACTTGCTGTGTTTTATGTAAGGGTGATAAGCATTCGGTCTTCCTTGTTAATGACCTAATCTTAAAAAAAACTCAAAACTCAACTGGAACTAACTTAAAATGGTTTTATTTATTAAGTAATGAGAAATTTTACTATTAAGTGGGGTTTAGGGTTGGACCAAATGCTCCCCATCATAGCTATTCCAACGACCAATAGATTTGTCAATAAGGTTTTATTTTATTTTTATTTTTAATCTTTGAAATAGTTATTCCTAGTATACACGGAGAATCAAGGAATCCACCCTTATTTATGGATATATCTTTTTATTTATTAATTAATAAAAACTTTTACCATGGGCATCGGTTGAGGGTGGAAACAAACCGTGGGCTTTTATTTATTAAGTAATAAAAGCTTTTACCATTTTATTTATTAAGTAATGAGAACTTTTATTATGGGCATAGGTTGAGGGTGGGAGCAAACTATGGGCTTTTATTTATTAAGTAATAAGAACCTTTACCATGGGCGTGGGTAAACGATGGGCTTTCATTCCAAAGGTTGCATGGGTTGAGCGTGGAAGCAAACGGTGTGCTTTAATGTTATTCTAAGGGTTGGTCTTGTTCACATTTATTGTGGCTTGTGATTAAGAAAAATGATTGGAAAACACGCATTGTTCACATTTTTTTGTTGCATGTGGTTTAAGAAAAAGAATTGGAAAACACGCATTAAGGACGGCCCACTGTTGGTTCACATTTATTGTGGCATGTGGTTTAAGAAAAAGAATTGGAAAACACACATTAAAGACGGCCTAGTGTTGGTTCTTGGTGTCTAAAAAAGAATTTTTATCCTTTATGGTCTTTGAAATGAGGGGACATGTTGAGAAAATTTCTCACAATTCATTTTATTAAAATTCTCCAATCATATTATTATTTTTTTATTTCCACCATAACCTATCAAATAAAATGGATAAAAAATGTATAAACAATATAACAAAATCAAATGATGGGAGGTCAAAAATATTATTGGATTTCTTGGATGGTGCATTTGAGGTGGATTAATCTAAGGTTAAGGGTTTAGGATTCAACAAGGAAAGCTCCTTTCTATGTGATTTTGTACTTCTAGGTCAAATATGGAGAGGTATGAGGAGTTGGTGGATTAGTGACCCGATCCTTTTCTTGATCAACAAATATGGGATGTGCCAGTTGATAGGAAGGCGATAGACTCGGGATTTCCAAGAGAAGAGGCCTTTGGGGCCAAATGATGTAAGAAAGTGAAGTTGGAAATGTTAGTAGGTCTCTTTTGTTGGGTAATGGAAATGGTTTTCTTCCATCCCTCAAGCCTCCAAGTTCGGTGTCAAAAGCAGCTCCAACAGTGCAACATTTATCTTGGTCCCCCTCTTGCCAAGTGTATGCCCAACCCTCTAAGCCCTGGTCCCTGTAGTTAGTTGTGTGTCCTATCCTAGATGCCCCAAATATTCAAGATGAAAATGGTATTTATGTCCCATCTTTGGGGATTCCTAATTTTCTTATTTCTCTCGGACAAGTGGATTTGTACATGTTCCTTTTTCACAGAGATTAGAGAATTCATGTGGTGTTTTCTAGACCTAGATGATCTTCTTTCATTATTTGGAAGGTTCCCATAAAAAAACAATGGTCTCATTGGCTACCATCAAACACAGTCTCTTCTCTCTAAGGGGGTGAGTGAGGAAGGATCTAGGGCTTAGCCCTCCAAGGGGGGTAAAGAAGATATATAACTACAAGTGCATGTTTCAAGTTCGAAATCAAAAGGAAGCCAAAGTTGGGGTAGGAAAAAGCATAAGTGCATAAAATCTAAAATCATGGTGGTTAAATTAGTCTTGGGCAAAGACATTTAGCTTCATCGTGTGGTAGATATGAAAGAAAAAGCTATCATTGGAAGGACCCCCATATGGCATTTTGGTGTTAAAACCATCAAAGATTAGGTAGAGTTAACCTAGGTTCAAAAGTGAGGCTCCCTTCCTATGAATCTTGTTCTGGTAAGGGGATGTTTCACCTTTTTGCTAAAATATCATGAAGATACCTAGTGGATTCTACAAAGAAATTGGCACATTGATTCCTCGCCTATGGCGCTCAAGCAGTGGTATCCTTTCTATAGTGCTAGATGAGAAAGATTTGATATAGATCTCGCTTGGGTTCAGCTTCTAGTGTTGCCCCTAGATTTATGGTCTTCAGGGGTTTTCATGAATATCGAAAACTATTTGGGAGAATTCTTAGAAGCTGTATGTCTTTTGAGACTTCTGGTGAAATGACAGTGGCCTAGGTTTTGGTTAAGATGCATGTAAGGAAAGGGTTAGGAGAAGAAATGGATATTGAGTTGGGATCTAGTTTATATGTCCAAAAGATGAATTATTAAGGAATTCCTTTTAGATGTCATCGATGACACTAATATGGACATTTAGTTTAGCAATGCCACTTGCCTTTTAGATCGAATTATGGATCTAATTCTCCAATAGACTCCATGAAGCACATCTTCCCTATCAAGAAGATGCAAAAAGTTTCCCCATCTCCAAAGGCAGGAAAGTTTGATGGGGTTAGCCCCTCGAAGGTGGATATTAAGGAAGAACCAAAATATTTGGAGGAGGTAGTCAATCCTACCATTCTAGTACTTCCTACCATATGGGTTTCTCCAATGTTGATTAGTTCACAACTTGAGAAGAAAGGAAGTCAAGGTGATTATAGACCCGAACAAAAGGAAGCCTCTTTGTCAGGTTTGATGGTTTCTTCTCTTTTCCTTTTAAATTCCATGGCATGCCCATAAACCCAAAGAGCGTCAAGTCAACAGCAGTCCACCCTCCTTTCATTTGTGGCTTCCATCACAGGTCTTTCTCTTCTCCTTCCTTTAAGGTTGGCATCTTGTTTCAGAATCCGGGGAGGTTTAACTATCCCCCTAGCCATAATTTCTTGTGAGATGGAGTCCTTAGAGGACTCAAAATATGATGCAATAAGGGATAACCCAAGGCCAAAAAAAATTTGAATAAATCCCAGAAATTTTCAAGTATTTTGGGCACAAATCTGAGAAGTCTTATGTTGGAAAAGGAAGAGGAAAATAGTCATATATTTCCATATCCCAGGATAAAGCTAGGGTTCATATGGTAGCTGGTAAACAATTTTCTATTGATGGGGCACTTAGAGCAGTGAAATCTCTTTTTAGGGTTTCCAAAAGAAAAACTCTCTTTCATCTACAAGGGTATGGTGATCCTTTCCAAAAAATTATCACTCGAGAGAGTGGTTGAAACTATTTCTCCAAAAATCCTTCTCCTACAAGAAACTTTGGGAGAGGAGTATGTTATTGTTAAATCCTTGGGAGGTCTTTTCAAAGGTTTGATTTTTTAAATGCTTTGATGTTAAAGGAAATTATGGAGGATGAATCGTAAGGCCATTAAGGTTTTAATTTTGTGGGGTTTCAACTCAGGCTTAAGTATTGAAGTCCTACCAAACGTTTTGGGATTGGAGTTTCTAGTCCCCAATTTATATGGTCCTTATTCGAAAACGGTGGTATTCTAGGATGAGTTGATGCGAAATTATTTTATGAATTCTAATATTATTATTCTGGTGGCCAATCTCAACTTTACTCTTAGGGAATTTAAAATTCGGGGTCCTAAAGCAATGATGGGATCCTTCTCAAATTATTTTATATACAAGTTTGAGGGAAAATGTCTTTTAGACATTGGGCATGTAAAGCCTAAGTCGATATAGAAAAACAAGAGGATTGGATAAGATTGAATAGCTAAGAGGCTTGATTATTTTTTGGTCTCTACATCCCTAATGGAGAGATCTATGAACATGAGATAATGGGTCAGCAGTTGGGGTGAGTCCAACAATTTTCCAATAATCCTAGAGATGAAGGGAAGGGGTCAAAAGCTAGCAAGTCCATTTAAATTTTACTTAGATTGGTTAAAAGAGGAAGGCTTCATCTCCATGATGAGGTATATTTAGATCCATTTTCTTCTTGACTCCCATCAATTGGATTCTACCCATTTTTGCATAAAATAAAATAAAAATAAAACAGACCACAACTTGATGGTCATCCATAAGTATATGAAATATGAATTCAAACCCATTTCTTCAGTTTGGTTGTTGTGTATGCTGATTTATGCTTATGTGAGCATTGCTTCCAAGTGTTGTGCCTCATACTACTAGGAGATGAGCCCCAACCTTCCCATCCCCTCTCCTTCCACCCTCTTCTCTTCTATTGCAGGTATGGAGTGCTAGATTGAAGCCATGGAAGTATGATCAGATTTATTTGCAACTGCCATAAAGTTCATTTCAAGCTCTATTGAAGCCCATGCTTCACCTATTCTCTCATCACCTTTTGTCGGTCATGTTCTGGGCCTCCTGTCCCTTATTTTGGAGTATCCTTGTAATGGTCAGTTTAGTATATGATTTCTTATCCATAACAGAATATTACTCTGTAATTTATCTATATCATGTCAAAACATATATTTCTATAAAGAATTTTGTCTTCGGTTTCCTCAAAAAAATCTTATTTGATCAATGTATGGGGAAAAATTGATGAATCTCAGTGCTATGAGAAATATCCAAGGTTGGGGGAATGTATGAAGAGATTTTATATGTTCAGTGGGATTTTATGTATCTCTGTTATAATTCATATGTATCTTAGAAATAAATTTGACATGAATTAAATGCTTAAATTTGGACCCTAGCTAGATTGTTAGCTTTCAATGACTAGTTTTGTCAAATTTGATGTAAAATGAGTTATGATAACTCAAACTGAGCCTCGTCAATTCTTGTGGATCAATGATAGACCCAAATTCCCATACATATATCCAAAACCATTTTTCATTGAGGTTGTACCACCTTTTTGGATCCTCCTCTATGTAGGGTTTCTGTTGGCCAAAACTGATGTAAAACCCCAAATTCACCCAAAAATTCTCAGAACCTTCCAGAACCTCCAAAAACTATATAAAACCTTTAATTATGTTATATTAATGCTAGAAAAACCCATCTAAAAGTTGCAGAATCCCTTGGTTGAAATAGACCAAACTACCTTCCTTAGTTTCACGATTTGGCTGCCTAGAAGCGTGGTAGTAAGATTCTGCGCTGTGGATTCTGAAACCTAAATGACACCAGATGTAAATGTGATAGGGGAGAGGTAATTCCATGCCTTATTTTCTTTGGTTGATTCCCATTGCTCAGGTCTTCACACCATACTTGGGACACCACAACCTTGTAACACACCACCCCCCCATTGGTTCTCTCTCTCTCTCTCTGTTGGAGACATTTACCACCATACACACTCATTTTGGTCAATTTGGCATAGTTAAACCAATATCCTAAGTTTTATTGACTGAATTGACATCAGAGGAGCACTATATGACATCAGTAAGATCACACCCACGCCTACCTTCAGTCAAGGAGGCTAACTTAGACTTCTCCTACCTTCGGGGAGGCTAATTGGAGCACTTCGACGGTGATCTGAGTGTCATTAATGCCCCATATTTCTAACTAATGGTTACAATCAGTTAAACAGAGTCAATAGGGGTGCCCCCAACCACTTCTGATGGTCAGTTACACTTCAGTTAACCTCATCTGGGTTCATTGGAGTCATTGATGTGCTACCACTTGTTGGTTAGCTTGTAGTGACATGTGTCTGAGCTATTTTCAGTTAGAATCAGTCATTTATTGCACTCTGACTTTAGTTAGGGCTCAATTGAGTCAGTTAGGGTTTTGATCAATGGTTAACTTGAGTGTTAACTGTGGCTTACATTTAGTTAAGCTAGAATCACTCATTCAATTCGAATGACCTCCTTGGGAATTCGAATTGCTTTGTCATTCATGCTTGCGGCATGATCATTGTATTGAATTACTCATTCTTTGTGTGAATATACAGAGTAGATACTCATTTTGTAGCACTATTACACCATTTCCATGCCTTATTCTTATTAATCTTTGATGAGACTGTGTTTTAGTCCCTAGATTACTGTGACAGATTAATATGGTATTAGAGCTCATGGTAGGATGAAGCTCAAATCTCTCAAAAACAAGGTTTTTGACAGATCTTATATGAAAATTGAGTAATAGCTCAAAAATCTAGCACTGCACCAGAAGCCAAGGCTTACCACTTAATACCCCAAGTAAGGAACTTGTTGATCAAGCTTGCTTGATTGACTATGATGGGTGTGATGAAAGCCTAAAATGTGCAGTTTGTCTGACATTACATTGCCCTTTTTGTTGTGATTTTCAGGTTTTTAACAGGTGAAAGCTTTCGCTCCGGCAGATTCAAATGGCTTCTTCCGTAGATCTTTTGACTCCGTTCAATTTCCACTCATGGAATGGAGACATTGAGATCCAGCCACAAGCTAGAGGACTCTATAGGGCCACTATGGACAATGAAGAAGAGCCTGATTCTATGACAGACAAAGCTAGATTCTTGAACAAGAAGGATGAAGCATTCAGATTCTTGTGCCTCTCTATTTCCCGGGATCTTCTTTTCCATCTTTCAAGATTGAATAATCCAAAAGAAATTTGGGACAAATTGGAAACCCTGTATGGAAAGCGAGATGATTTGAGAGTTTACTAGCTTGAAAATAAATTGATGTCTCTCTAGCCTTCCAATTTCGAGACCTTGAATGAATTTTTCAAAAAGTTCAAGCACATTGTCTTACCGTTGAAGCAATGAAAAGTGGAGAAGGGCGATGATCAGCTCATCCTCGCCATACTCTCCAAACTTGGAACTGATTATTCAGTTTTTATCTCTACATTCTGTGCAGGGAATCTCACAACCCCTAGATGGAAGATGCCTATACTCAATTCCTTCATTGAGTCCCTAACTAGTGAACATGATAAGCTTGTCCAGATGGGGATCATCAGATCCTCCCATGATCAAGCCCTCCATGTCTCGGGGCCCAAATATCTGAAGGGTAAAGGAAAGCAGTAGAAGAACCCAAAAACTAAATTCGAAACTCCTAAGCCTAAAGTTGAAAACCAGCAGCATGATGAGTCTTCCAGTTCAAAGAAGAACAAAGGAAAAGGGCATCATGGAAAGGAAAAATTCAAGTGTTCATATTGCAGGAAGGGCTTCCACCTTGAACATTCCTGCATGAAGAAGAATCTTGGTGAAGCTACCTCTCTCCTTGAGAGAAATCAAATCATTATTTTGGAAAGATTTCGGAAGATATATCAGCAAGATTGGGAACCACAGCATGAAAGAGGTCATGCCCTCATGGAAAGAAATTTAAAGTCCAAAGCACTCTTGATTGATTCTGGAGCTTTGAACCACATGATGGCTAAAAGAGACTCCTTCTCATCCTTTGATATTGGAAAATATATCCCCATCAACATGGGAGATGACTCCGCCATCATTTCAGAAGGATAAGGTACAGTTGATCTTGAGAGTGGCTATTTTTCAAATGTTTTGTATGTACCGTCTCTGGCATCAAATCTCCTTAGTGTCTATCGGATGACACATATAGGAGTGCCTAAGAGAGTATATTTCAGCCCGAATGATGTTGAGATAATGGAACTTGCATATGGGAAACTTGTTGCTAAAGGCCTTGCAAACAATCATGCAAAAGCCTATGAGTTTTCCCACTTTGTGGCGGATACAAAGTCCACCGCACTGCTAACTCATGGAAATGAAGTTAGTTGGCTATGGCATGAGAGGTTTGGCAATCTCAATTTCAAATATTTGTAGCAATTACAGAAAAAATAGATGGTTGAAGGCCTCCAAGTCATCAAGGAAACCACTGGAATTTGCAAGGGCTGTGTGGTTAGAAAACACCCTGAGCAGAAGTTCGATTGGGGGAAGGCAAACCGAGCTACATGCATCTTGGGGCTGATACATTCTGATATCATTGGTCCAATTCCTGTCACATCCATGAATGGATCAAGGTATCTTTTGAATTTTATTGATGATTTTTCAAGGTACACATGGGTCTTCTTTCTCAAAAAGAAGTCTGAAGTATGTGAAAAATTCACTGAATTGAAGGCCTTGCTCGAGAATTCCTCTAGGCTTAAGATCGAGATCTTGAGATATGATAATGGTGGGAATTATGCCAGTAATGAGTTGCTGCACATATGTTCCCAAATTGGTATTCAGGTCCAAAATTCAATTCCCTACACTCCTCAGTAGAACGGTGTAGCGAAAAGGAAGAATCAGTCTCTCAAGGAGATGACCACCTGTATGTTGGAATCAAAGAAGTTGCTACAAATTTGTGGGATGAATCCATGCATGCTATAGAATAAATTCAAAACATAGTACCACACTCATCCATGAAAAGGGAGACCCCTTTCGAAGCATACTTCAGACATAAGCCAGATGTGTCAAACCTACGAGTGTTTGGGTCCACTGCATGGGCCCGAATTCCACTTGATAAAAGAAGGGCTTTGCAGCCACAAAGCATAGAATGTCTGTTTATTGGGTATCCTAATGAATCAAAAGGTTTCAATATTTTTGATATCAAAATAAAACATATTATCATCGAAACGAGTGTCAAGTTCGATGAGCCTCTTCATGAGGTGGAACTAGTGAAGGATAAAACTGTTGAATTTCCTTCCTATTCTACTGAATATTTAGATGATGAAACTGGGGGTGAAGACCCTGATTTGGATCTTATGATTTCTGATATCAGTGTATAGAAAACATCAGATGCTGAATTAGAACCTAAAGTACAAAATCATCTTCCCACATGGGCTGGACAAACACTCTCCTCCGTAGGAGATAACATTGGAAATCTGGATAATCCAAGGAGAACCCGGTCTAATTTCCAAAGAGCAGGTATTGCACTCTCTTGTCCTGATAATTTGCTGTATGAAACTTATTATTTGATGATTATTTTAGACCCAAAATCCTAATACCATGCTCGGAAGGATCTAAGATGGAAAGTTTCCATGGATGAAGAGATGAATTCTCTTCAGAAAAACACTACTTGGGAGCTAGTTTCTCTTCCTCCGAGAAGGAAATTGGTTCAATGTTCAGGGTGATATGACTAATTTCAGTGTTCAACTTGAGGGAGGGTTTTTCCCACTGGTTTTTCCCTCTTTTCCTCACTTATTTTGTTTTTTTGAGCATTGTTTTTCAGTATTGTACAGGGTGACCTATGGCCTTAGTTTTCGGGGCCCTAACATTCTTATGCATTTTATGTTTTCTACTCCTCCTGAGTATAGCTTAAGGGGGGGTGTTGGAGGAATTTACCACCATACACACTCATTTTGGTAAATTTGGCCTAGTTAAACCACTATCCTAAGTTTTATTGACTTAATTGACATTAGAGGAGCACTAGATGACATCAGCAAGATCACACCACTCCTAGTTTCAGACAAGGAGGCTAACTTAGCCTTCTCCTACATTCTAGGAGGCTAACTGGAGCACTCTGGGGGTGATCTGAGTGTCATTAATGCCCCATATTTCTTATTGATGGTTACAATAAGTTAAAAAGAGTAGTGAAGGTCCCTTCCTTCATTAAATTGATTACTTATTAATTATTTTATGAACTGGATTCAACAGGGGTTCCTCCAACCACTTCTGATGGTTAGTTACACTTTAGTTAACCTCATCGGGGTTCATTGGAGTCATTGATGCACTACCACTTGTTGGTTAGCTTGCAGTGATATGTGTTTGAGCTACTTTCAGTTAGACTCAATCATTTATTGCACTCTGACTTCAGTTAGGGCTCAGTTGAGTCAATTAGGGTTTTGATCAGTGGTTAACTTGAGTGTTGACT
>LPNX010484371.1:48012-137583 GCA_001517045.1 Pseudotsuga menziesii
TGGCCTAGTTAAACTACTATCATAAGTTTTATTGACTTAATTGATATTAGAGCAGCACTAGATGACATCAGCAAGATAACACCCATGCCTACCTTCAGTCAAGGAGGCTAACTTAGCCTTCTCCTACCTTCGGGGAGGCTAACTGGAGCACTTCGGGGGTGATCTGAGTGTCATTAATGCCCCATATTTCTAACTAATGGTTACAATCAGTTAAACAGAGTCAATAGGGGCACCTCCGACCACTTCTGATGGTCAGTTACACTTCAGTTAACCTCATCGGGGTTCATTGGAGTCATTGATGCGCTACCACTTGTTGGTTAGCTTGCAGTGACATGTGTCTGAGCTAATTTTAGTTAGACTCAGTCATTTATTGCACTCCTACTTTAGTTAGGTCTTAGTTGAGTCAATTAGGGTTTTTATCAATGGTTAATTTGAGTGTTGATTGTGGCTTACATTTAGTTAAGATAGACTCACTCATTCAATTCGAATGACCTCCTTGGGAATTCGAATTGTTTTGTCAATCATGCTTGCAGCATGATCATTGTATTGAATTACTCATTCTTTGTGTGAATATACAAAGTGGATACTCATTTTGTAGAACTATTACACGATTTCCATGCCTTATTATTATTAATATTTGATGAGACTGTGTTTTAGTCCCTAGATTACTGTGACAGATTAATATGGTATCATAGCTCACGACGGGATGAAGCTCAGATCTCTCAAAAACAAGGTTTTTGACATTTCTTGCATGAAAATTGAGCAATAGCTCGAAAAACTAGCACTGCACCAGAAGCCAAGGCTTACCACTTAATACCCCAAGTAAGGAACTTGTTGATCAAGCTTTCTTGATTAACAATGCTGGGTGTGATGAAAGCCTAAAATATGCAGGTTGTCCGACCTTACATTGCCCATTTTGTTGTGATTTTTAGGTTTTTAATAGGTGAAAGCATTCGCTCCAGTAGATCCAGATGGCTTCTTCCGTAGATATTTTGACTCCATTGAATTTCCACTCATGGAAAGGAGACATGGAGATCCAACTATGTGCCAAAGGAATTTATAGGGTCACTATGGACACTGAAGAAGAGCCTTCTTCTGTGACAGACAAAGCTAGATTCTTGAACAAGAAGGATGAAGCATTCATATTCTTGTGCCTCTCTGTTTGCCAAGATCTTCTTTTCCATATTTCAATATTGAAGACTCCAAAGGAAATTTGGGACAAATTGGAAACCTTGTATGGAAAGGAGGATGATTTGAGAGTTTACCAGCTCGAAAATGAATTGATGTCTCTCCATCCTTCCAATTTTGAGACCTTGAATGACTTTTTCACAAATTTCAAGCACATTGTCTTACTGTTGAAGCAATGCAAAGTGGAGAAGGATGATGATTAGATCATCCTCGCCATACTCTCCAAACATGGAGCTGATTATTCAATTTTTGTCTCTACATTTCATGCGAGGAAGTTCACAACCCATGGATGGAATATGCCTACACTCAATGCCTTCATTGAGTCCCTAACAAGTGAACATGATAAGCTTGTCCAGATGGGGATCATTAGATCCTCCCGTGATCAATCCCTGCGGGTCTTGGGGCCCAAAGATATAAAGGGTAAAGGAAAGCAGCAGAAGAACCCAAAAACTAAATTCAAAGCTCCTAAGCCTAAAGTTGAAAACTAGCAGGATGATGAGTCTTCCGACTCAAAGAAGAACAAAGGAAAAGGGCATCATGGAAAGGAAAAAGTCAAGTGTTCTTACTGCAGAAAGGGATTCCACCCTAAACATGCCTGCATGAAGAAGAGCTTGATGAAGCTACCTCTCTCCTTGAGAGAAATCACATCAATCTTTTAGAAAGATTTCGGAGGAGAGATCAGCAATATCGGGAGCCACAGCATGAAGGAGGTCATTCCCTCATGGAAATAACTTCGAAGTCCAAAGCACTCTTGATTGATTCTAGATCTTAGAACAACATGATGGCTGAAAGAGACTCCTTCTCATCCTTGAAGACCAGAAAATCCATCCCCATCCACACGGGAGATGAATCCACCATCATTTCAGAAGGACAAGGTACAGTTGATCTTGAGAATGGCTATTTTTCAAATGTTTTGTATGTACTGTCTCTGGAATCAAATCTCCTTAGTGTCTATAAGATGACACATACAGGAGTGGCTAAGAGAGTATATTTCAGCTCGAATGAAGTTGATATAATGGAACTTTCATATGGGAAACTTGTTGCTAAAGACCTTGCAAACCATCATGCAAAATCCTATGAGATCTCCCACTTTGTGGTGGATGCAAAGCCCATCGCACTGCTAACTCATGGAAATGAAGTTAGTAGGTTATGGCATGAGAGGTTTGGCCATCATAATTTCAAATATTTGCAAAATTTACAGAAAAAATCCATGGTTGAATGCCTCCCAGTCATCAAGGAAACCACTGGAATTTGCAAGGGCTATGTGGTTGGAAAACACCCTGAGCAGAAGTTCGATTGGGGCAAGGAAAACCTAGCTACATGCATCTTTGGGCTGATGCATTCTGATATCATCGGTCCAATTCCTGTCACATCTATGAATGGATCAAGGTATCTTCTGAATTTTATTGATGATTTTTCAAGGTACACATGGGTCTTCTTTCTCAAAAAGAAGTATGAAGTATGTGAAAAATTCACTGAACTGAAGGCCTTGATCGAGAATGCCTCTGGGATTAAGATAAAGATCTTGAGATATGATAATGGTGGGGATTATGTGAGTAATGAATTACTTCACATATGTTCTGAAAGTGGTATTCAGGTCCAACATTCAATTCCGTACACTCCTCAGTAGAATGGTGTAGCGGAAAGGAAGAATCGGTCTCTTAAGGAGATGACCACCTGTATGTTGGAATCAAAGAAGTTGGCTGAAAATTTTTGGGCTGAAGCCATGCATGCTACAGAATACATTCAAAATAGAGTTCCACACTCATCCATGAAAGGGAAGACCCCTTTCTAGCCATACTTTGGACACAATCCGGATGTGTCGAACCTGCGGGTGTTTGGGTCCACTACATGGGCCTGAATTCCACTTGATAAAAGAAGGGCTTTGCAACCGCAAAGCATAGAATGTATTTTTATTGGGTATCCTAATGAATCAAAAGGTTTCAAGCTATTGGATATCAAAACAAAATAGATTATGATCGAAAGGAGTGTCAAGTTCGATGAGCCTCTTCAGGAGGTGGAACTAGTGAAGGAGAAAACGGTTGAATTTCCTTCCTATTCTACTGAATATTTGGATGATGAAATTGGGGGTGATGACCCTGATTTGGATCCTATGATTTCTGATATCAGTTTTCAGAAAACATTAGATGCTGAATCATAACCTGAAGTACAAAATCATCTTCCCACATGGGCCGGACAGACACTCTCCTCCGCAAGAGATAACATTGGAACTCTGGATGATCCAAGGAGAACCCGGTCTGATTTCCAAAGAGCAGGTATTGCGCTCTCTTGTCCTGATAATTTGTTGTCTAAAAATTGTCATTTGATGATTAGTTTAGACCCAAAATCCTACTACCATGCTTGGAATAATCCTAAATGGCAAGTTTCCATGGATGAAGAGATGAATTCTCTTCAGAAAAACACTACTTGGGAGCTAGTTTCTCTTCCTCCGGGAAGGAAATTGGTTCAATGCAAGTAGGTGTTTAAGAACAAGGTTTCTGCTGATGGAATAACTTGTAAATATAAGGCAAGGATGGTGGAAAAATGTTTCTCTTAGGTCCAAGGTGTGGACTACCATGAGACTTTTGTACTGGTTGCAAAAATGGACTCCATCCGCCTAGTTTTGGCAATTTTAGCATCTAAGCACTGGGAAGTGCATCATATGGATCTGAAGTAATCATTTTTGAATGGAGATATTGATGAGGAGATATACATGAAGTATCCTAAGGGATACATCTCTGATCCATATTTGGTTTGCAAGCTAAAGAAGTCACTATACGAGTTAAAACAGGCCCCAAGAGAGTGGTATTCCAAGATGGATGCCTTCCTTCTCTCACAAAACTTCCAAAGGTGTAGATCAGATCCAAATGTGTATATACAGCAGTCTAATGGTAATTTGATTATTATTTTTTTATATGGTGATGAATTACTAATAACAGGTAGCATAGTTGCTTCTATTTTAGCCATCAAAACTGCTCTCCACACTGCATTTGAAATGAGCGATTTGGGGCTCTTAAAACAATTTTTGGGGATCGAAATTGAGAAAACTTATGATGGGATAATGGTAACTCAGTAAAAATACATATCATACCTATTATTAAAGTTTAACATGGCTGAATGTATGCATGCACCATTCCCTTTCCTTTCAGGGATCAGCCTTGAATAAGGAAAAATCACACCTCCCATGGACTGCGCTATTTATCGACAGCTAATTGGTAGCTTGTTGTACTTGACATATTCTCGGCCTGATATCTATTATTCCATGAATTCTGTATCAATATACATGCAGCAACCTCATGATATTGATTGGAAGGCAGACAAGAGGATCCTCTAGTATATTCAGGGAACCAGGACCTACGGCATTCACTATGCTGCAGACTCTGAGCTAGAGCTCATTGGATACACAAATTCCAATTGGGAGGGTGATTCTATTGATATAAAATCTACTTTCGGATATGTATTCATGTTTTGTGGTGGCCCCATTTTCTGGTCTAGCAAAAAGTAGGCTGCCATAGCATTATTTTCAATATAGGCCAAGTATCGAGGAGCTGTGAATGCTTGCATCCAAGCAGTTTGGTTGTAAGGAATTCTTTCAGAGTTTGATATTGGTAGTACTTTGTCCACTGTTCTCTTTTGTGACAATCAAAGTGATATTAAGATATCCACAGATCCAGTTACTAGGCAGAGGACCAAGCATGTACAGATACACATGCACTATATCATAGAGCTAGTGCATGACAGGACCATCATTCTACAATACTGTGGGACTACTGAGTAGATTGCATACATCTTCACCAAGAGATTTTCAGAGAATAATTTCACTTACCTCCGTTCACAGTTGGGGGTGAGTCCATCAGGGTGATCAGACTACTTTCACTGTTCAGCTTGAGGGAGGGTTTTTCCCACTAGGTTTTCCCTCTTTTCCTCACTTAGTTTGTTTTTTTTAGCATTGTTTTTCAGTATTGTACAGGGTGACCTATGGCCTTAGTTTTTGGGGCCCTAGCATTCTTATGCATTTTATGTTTTCTACTCCTCCTGAGTAAAGCTTAAGGGGAGGTGTTGGAGACATTTACCACCATACACACTCATTTTGGTCAATTTGCCTTAGTTAAAACACTATCCTAAGTTTTATTGACTTAATTGACATCAAAGGAGCACTATATGACATTATCAAGATCAAACCCACTCCTACCTTTAGTCAAGGAGGCTAACTTAGCCTTCTCCTACATTCGAGGAGGCTAATTGGAGCACTCCGGGGGTGATCTGAGTGTCATTAATGCCCCATATTGCTTACTAATGGTTACAATTAGTTAAACAGAGTAGTGAAGGTGCCTTCCTTCATTAAATTAATTATTTATTGATTAATTTGTGAACTCGAGTCAACAGGGGTGCCTCCAACCACTTCTGATGGTCAAGTACGCTTCATTTAACCTCATCGGGGTTCATCGGAGTCATTGATGTGCTACCACTTATTGGTTAGCTTGCAGTGACATGTGTCTGAGCTACTTTTAGTTAGACTCAATCATTTATTGCACTCCGACTTCATTTAAGGTTCAGTTGAGTCAATTAGGGTTTTGATCAGTGGTTAACTTGAGTGTTGACCGTGGCTTACATTTAGTTAAGCTAGAATCACTCATTCAATTTGAATGACCTCCTTGGGAATTTGAATTTATTTATCATTCATGCTTGCAGCATCATCATTGTATTGAATTACTCATTCTTTGTGTGAATATACAGAGTGACTACTCATTTTGTAGCACTATTACACCATTTTCATGCCTTATTGTTATTAATCTTTGATGAGACTGTGTTTTAGTCCCTAGATTACTGTGAAATATTAGTACTCTCTCGAACTCTTACTAACCCACTATCTCACTCTCCCTCATGCCCTTACTCCTCCACCTAGACCTAACCCCCACCTGTATTTATCTCCCCCAACTACGTAACACAACACCACTCCATTGGTTCTCTCTCTCTCTCTCTCTCTCTATCTCTCTCTCTCTCTCTCTCTCTCTGTTACCAACCATTTATATTAATCTCTTTCTCTCCTGCTTCACTTACCCCAATCTCCTAACACCCCCCTCTGTCTCTACCTCTAACCACTTAACAAACCCCCCACCCACCCTCATTCTACCTCTAATCCCTTACCACCCCCAATTACTTTTAATTTTATCATCACAAAACCAAACAATGTAATTATAATGCTACATATCACATACATGTTTTATCATAAAAAATATCATACGCATCATATTTACCTACACTTTTACCTCCTCCGCCCCCAAAAACCCTTTTACACCCCATCTCCAATTCCCAAAGAACCCTCTAGCCATATAACACACCTTCTCAACCCACTAACACCCCTACTCCTAATCCCCCTAATGCCTCCCTCATACTCCTCCCCTAATCGTACCCTCCTCTCCCTTTCTCTCCCCTCCTCCCCCCAACTCTTTATAAACTCGTCTCTCACTCTCACTCTCCTTACTCCTCCATATACCCTTATCTATTCACCTAAACCCATATTACCCCCCTTCACTACTCTCTCTCTCTCTCTCTCTCTCTCTCACCCCTTTCCTCCTCTCTCTCTCACCTTTTTCATCATCTCTCTAACTACCCTAATCCTCCCTAAAACCATATCCCCCCATCCCTAAGCATACTCCCATTTCTCTCTCTCTCTCTCTCTCTCTCTCTCTCTCTCACACACACACACACACACACACACACACACACACACACACACACACATGCACACACACACACACACACACATTCCAATCAAGTAGGAGTACTCAAACCACAACACATGACCTAATTAAAATATTAATATTTAATAATCGTAAAAAGTACTTTTTTATTCTCTTATAATTACATGTCTTAAGTTTGCATTTATTAATAATAATAATTCACATGTTCTTTTAGTTGTATTTAAAAAAAAATCCCTCCCCTATCATGTTTCTTGGAACTGTGTTGACAACATTGTTTGGAGGGAATTATCCTTCCCTTATGGTGATAAATTCTGCAACCATTTTTCGTTGGAATGTGTGGATCGAATCAGAAAAATTACAACATTTATTGTTTGATGGTTATCCACTTGAATCCCTATATTGGTTATATTTGAATTCATGGGTTGGCCATATTTGGAATTCATAGATGCCCAAGATGCAACTGGGGAATATAGAGGTAGAGGGATGATCAATACTCTCTAATACAACCCTCTCTCTATATCTCTCTCCTACTTCCCTAGCCCCTAACTCCCTAACACCCCTCCCCTCTCCATACCTCTAAACCCC
The DNA here is from genome assembly GCA_001517045.1 of Pseudotsuga menziesii. Lineage (NCBI taxonomy): Eukaryota > Viridiplantae > Streptophyta > Pinopsida > Pinales > Pinaceae > Pseudotsuga > Pseudotsuga menziesii. The sequence goes on from LPNX010484371.1 coordinate 55,491, forward strand.
CCTCTCTCTATCTCTCTACTAATCACTGTACCCATAACACCCTTGAACCCTCCATCTCTCCTACCACCCCCTACCACCCTACCCTCTCATTGGTTCTTTAGCTCACACTCTCTCTCTTTGTATCTCTCTCTATCACACACACATGTACACATAACTACATCTCCACCTACAACTAAACCCCACCTTTCTCTCTCTCTCCTTGAACCCCCTAACACACCATTTAATTTCCCAAGTCTAGTGTATAGACCTGAACACTCTTCAATTCTGCAAATTTAAATTAAAATGTCTGGATTACATAATCTACCATTCGGTGCAGTGACATAATTGGCAAATCAAGGTTTCAGATAGGGAAATTTTTTGGAGGAGGAGTGGGTAGAGGAGATCAATAAGGTGTGAGTGAATATCTGGGATCATTGACATTTCAGATTCTACATCGCGAAAACTTACTTTCATGCTGCCAGGTCACCAAACCGTGAAACTAGGGAATATAAATCCATCTTCCGAAAAAATGATTAATTAACTTGTAGAGGTTATTTTAATTCATAAAATAATTTTATGTACTGTTTATAACACTTTGGGACAACTCATAATAGTTTGGGATCAATTTCGGAAAAGAAGGCAGTTTTGGCCTAGGGGGAACCTTTGCATTGGAGGATTCCGAAAGGTATTACATCCATAACAAAAATAGGTTATGTATTTATGTATGGGTACTTGGGTATTTTAGTGACCCACTGGAACTAACGGATCAGTTTTTGGATGAGTAGAACTCTGTTTATGCAAGAAATGGCAAAACTAGTTATTTAATACTAGCTTTCTAGCTAGGGTATGAAATTAAGTAGATAAATCATTGAAGATTTATTTCTATACTGATATGAAATATAACAGAGATATATAACACTCAATTTAACATATATAATCCACTCAATCACTCCCACAGCCTCATATAATCTTTATTGTACTGAAATTCATGAAATCCCCCCAATATGTTGATAAAGCAATATTTTAATGTGAAATAAGATAATGTTCAATGACTGAGTTATTTCAAATTGTGGCAATAAAATAATATATTTATAATCTGTTCATACACCAGTATTCATATGATAGAATGACCAATACAAAGGAGGCTCCAAAATGATGGGAAGGAGGCCCGAATCTTCATTGTAAGAGGGTTATGATCATAGGTGAAGCATGGGATTCACTGGATCTCATCCTGTAGGTGATGGAGGCTGCAATTTACTTATGTAATAAGCTTCACCGGCTTACCTTAGCACTCCATAGGCCTGCAATATATAGAAATGGATATGGAAGAGAATGGAGGAGGGGTTTTGGGATCATCACCCAATGGTCTGAGGCACAACACTCAGAGAGTATGCTCACATAGCATAACCACAATATCAAAACATCCAAATTGAATAATTGAGTTGGAATACTTCTTTTATAGAATTAATGTTGACCTATTGAGCAAGTTACTTGGTTTAGTGATCTATGAGAATAGGTCACCCATGAGTTGACATACTTTCCTTTCTTTTCTTTGCTTTTCCTTTCCTTATTTTTCCTCTTTTTCTAACTTTCCTCCTTTTCATACTTTCCTGCTTTTCATGTTTTATCCTGCTTTCTGGATTTATGCTACTTTTCCTGAAATATTCCTCTTTTTTCATTTTTGGCAACATTTTGGACTCTAGTGCTTACTTGACTTGGCAAGTTTATTTCCACATCATGTAATTGCATAATTAATAAAAATATTGATTGCACCAATAATATTAAATGCTCCATAATTATTTATTCCAAGTGGGTAGCAACTATGGATAAATTTAAAGGCGCACTCCTAATTAATTAATTTCCTCATCTCAACCCCTTCTTAATTATTCAATTCAATCTGTCACTAGGATCCTTGGGTTTGATCTACTTCATGCTGCTGTCAAAATGGAAACATGACACACCATCACCCCATTGGTTCTCTCTCTCTCTCTTTCTCTCTCTCTCTCTCTCACAAGCACACATCCCTATGTCTCCCCCTACCATTGATCCCACTCTCGTCTCTCTATCTCTCTATCCCTTCCTACCATTACTAACACCTTCTCTAATGATCTTTCTCCCTTGCTTTAGTGACCCCCACTCTCTTAACACCCCCCTTTGTCTCTACCTCTAACCACTTAACAACTCCCCTCTCTCTCTACATATAACCCCTCAAAAACACCCAATTCCTCTCCTTTTACCTCTCACACACTCTCTCTCTCCCTCTCTACCTTTAACCCCTTAACACCCCTCCTGAATACCTCTAACTCCTTACATCCCCCTAGTGTCTCTGTCTTAACCTCTCTCTCTCTACCTCTAACCCCTTACCACCCCTTAATGTCTCTCCCTTTACCTCTCTCTCCCTCCCTCTCTCTCTCTAACCCATTAACACCCCCACCTATCTCTACCTAATCACTTAGAAAGCCCCAATGTCCTTCCCTTTACCTCTTTCTATATCTTTCTCTCTAACCCCTTAAAGGCCCCCCTCTCTAGCTCTAACCCCTTACCACCACCAAATTGTTTTTAATGTTATCATCAACAAACAAAGTAATTGTAGTCTTACACATTACACATAGTATTAGCATTACAAATTGGTCACTCCTTTTTGTGAGACAAACCACATACATGTTATGTTTACCTACATTCTGTTACCACCTAGTTTGTACTTAGTGGTTTTTTATCAAGTGAGCCTAGTGAACCGGACAAAGATTTTTTGTTCGGACTTCAGAAGACCCTCATTCTTGCTCTTGGGAAATTTTGTTGTACTATATCACATGTTCATACCCCCTTGTTGGAGTTTTAATAAATGTTCTAGCATGATAGTGTCCGTAAAAGACTCGGTCTCTTACAAGGTGGTTGCATAGGTGAAGGAGTTGAAGATGAAGTCACTTCAAGTTTTTGGGTGGGTGATCTCCAGATCACTGCTCAAGGTTTTGTCTCATGTATGGGTGGTGAGACATATTTTGTATCAGATCCAAAAGTGGTACAAAAATCAGATTTACAGTCACCTCTTGAACCACAGAATGAAGAAGAAAACAAGGCTACACCGTTCAAGCGTGAACCAAAAATTTGGTGGAGGAGTAGGCAACCAAAGTATCTGTACATAGAGATGATAAGGTTAAAAACATGGATAGTAAAATATATGATTTTTTCAGCAGCCATGTACACCTGCAACAATCTGATCCTTGGGAGGATAGAAAATCTTCACTTGAATCTGAGGACTGCAAGATGAAGGACAATTGTGAGGGAGATGAAATTATTCCTAGCTTTTCTGTTGGTGATCACAAAACCATGGCAAAGGAGGGTGATGTTGTTAATGGTGATAAGGGATATTTTATATAAGATCCAAAAGAAGAACATATATCAGATATAAATACATCATTTGAACTTCCCAATGAAGTGGAATACAATCCCCCACCAGTTGGGTTTGAACTAAAAAAATTGAAGGAGAAAACTCTGATGCAGAGAAATGAGCACAGTTCAAAATTTTGGACTCTCTTGTAGCATGATGAAGCTGAAATGCCAAGGACTGATACGCTTTCTGATTTTGTATAGATCACATGTCATTCCAACCTTCAAAGATACCCTCCACTTCAAACCATGGAAGTGATTTTGCAGAAAATTCAAAAGCTGACTTGCATGATGAGAACGAGTTTTGTGTTGTGGATCCATGCCACATGAAAAGTAGTATTTTATGTCATCTATTAAAGGAAGATATCTTGGTGTAGGATCTTCTTTGCAAGCCACATCATCTGAGTGGACCACTTAAGGAGGATGGAGAAAAGGTTAAGGAAGCCTTGAAAAACCTTGTTGACATCAATGCCTTGCTGGCTAGATGTTGTTGGAAAGCTTCTAGAGGAGAAATGGAAGGGGAATTCTTTCTAGAGGAGTGCATAGCACTAAAAGAAGGCATGCCCAAAATGAAGGAGAAATTTATGTACCTACTGTCTAACACAGATCATCTTCCGATAATGGCTGAAATGTATCACTGTGCAATCAAGAAGGAAGAAGAAGAATTAGAAAGGCCCACTAATAAGTTAGAGATCACTAATGACTTATTGAAGAGCACACAGAGATCCCTTCAAGAGTCAAAGTTGCAGATATGTCAACTTCAAAATTATTTGAAGCTGTCACACCTTTCATGTATCATGGAAGAAAGTGTTTTGGGTATAATGGAGGGACCTCATGGGGATGACAACCTTGAGGAAGGAGCAGATTTGCAGTTGTTTGTGAAGAGCCCCGATGAAGATTATTTTGTCCAAGCACTTGTTGGTAAGAAAAATGGCATAGAGGAGTTCTTATCTATGGGAAATATGGTTGAGCACAATTCAAGTAAATCAACAAATGAATATGATCATCTATTCATGGGTACCTAAAAATATCACAGAAATAGAGGATAAAACATGTACTAGAATTGCTTGCACCGGTGAAGGGTTGTATGACACATATGATTTGGAAGAGGCACATTCTGGCAGCCCCTTATGGATGTTAGAATATGATCTAGAGGAGATGGGTGATCACATACCATATGGATCAGAAAACAAAAGTCCTTGTTCATCCATTGATTGTGTGAATAGAGACAACTTGGGAATGAAGACTGTGGGAGGAAAAGAGTTTAATTTCTGCAATAAATTCTTTGGTGTGAATGACATTGTCCTGACATGTGGGCAGCCACAAAGACTTAATTTGCATCCATTGGATACCTTCCATACACATGCACATGCGGTGCATTCAAATTTTTTTATGCTTGGAGAATTTTGGGATGTAGGTGATGAGTTCCAAGCACATGGCCATTGCCTGAGAAAGGATGGCTTTTCTCATGGAACTAGTCCTTTTTTCAGTGAAGAGTTAGAAGAGATCCCTTGTGTTGGACCAGCCCATGATGGGTTTGATGCATCCACACCTTTGGAGGACACATTTTGCAGAGATTTGTTTTACTATAAATCAGTCCACACTTCTAGTTCAGCTAGAACACATAGGGATGGAAATTGGGTGAAGGGTTTTTTCCTATTGATGCCACACAAGCAGCAGGAGGCTCCCACATATTCCATTAATGACTTAATGGTTCAGCCATGTGGTATGAAAATTTCACCATTCCTTTTTTGTGTGTACAAGAAACATCAAAGGCATTCATTTGATTTCTTTATCATGCATGGCTATGCATGGAAGTTCCACTTGAGTCGGTTTGGTGGAACAGGTAGCACAGTGAGATCTGAGAACTCTACTCAATTACCTTAACTGGGTTGGAAATCTTGCTAAAGGAAGTGGTATTAGAGAAATGCCTATGATCAGAGTGGTGCAACAAAAATATGGTGGAAAACTTTGTAGCACTATGTGGTGTTTTTGCTTGAGGACAAGCAGATTTGGGAAGGGAGGACTGTCATGTCCCCTCAAATTGACCATTAAAAGTGTGGACCATGCTAAGTTCCTAGGGGCTCAAGTTGTTATTAATTATTCCTCCTAGGATAAACTTTTGTTAATAATTATTCTAAGGCATATATTTAATTTTATTTCAAAATTTTTATTTTTTATGCACAATAATGATGTGGAATTAAGGCTTCCATGTCAGGAGGGCACATTGGGGAAAGTTATTCAACTTGCCTTGGTAAAAATAAGAAAGTCCATGACAAAAGCAAGCAAGAGAATAAAGGGAAGTTGCCTAAAAGCAGAAAAAGTAGACAGAGGTAAAAGCATGAAAGGTTTTCAAAGGGGAGGGCATAGTTTCAGCTTATGGAGATCAGGAAAGTTGTAATAGAAAAGAAGTAAAGTTTTTGAAGGAAAGAAAGAGTTTCCTTATGACCCAGGAAAAGCAGAAAGTTGTCATAACTCAAAAGATGCAGCTTTTGACTAAGGGAGGGTGCAGTTTCTAATTGTGAAGGATGATTTGGACTTGGAAACAATCCCACATGGTCCTACTTGCCTAATTTCCCAAAGGGGGTGCTTTTTTGGATAGGGTTAGGTCACCATGGGGTTGACTTGCTCTCACAAGTCACCATTGGCCTCAACTTACTAAGTAGGTCATCCATAAGTCTATAAAATATGAATTCAAATGCATTTCTTTAGTTTGGTTGTTGTGTATGTTGATTTATGCTTATGTGAGCATTGCTTCTGAGTGTTGTGCCTCATACTACTAGGAGATGAACCCCAACCTTCCCATCCCCTCTCCTTCCACCCTCTTCTCTTCTATTGCATGTATGGAGTGCTAGATTGAAGCCATGGAAATATGATCAGATTTATTTGCATCTACCATCAAGTTCAGTTCAAGATCTAGTGAAGCCCATGCTTCACCTATTCTCCCATCACCTTTTGTCGGTCATGTTCTGGGCCTTGTGCCCCTTATTTTGGAGTGTCTTTGTAATGGTCAGTTTAGTATATGATTTATGATCCATAGTAGAATATTACTCTATAATTTATCTATATCATGTCAAAAAATATATTTCCATAAAGAAATATGTCTTCGATTTCCTCAAAAAAATCTTATTTGATCAATGTATGGGGAAAAATTGATGAATCTGAGTGCTATCAGAAATATGCAAGGTTGGGGGACTATCTGAAGAGATTTTATATGTTCAGTGTGATTTTATGTATATTTTTTATAATTCATATGTATCTCAGAAATTACTTGACACGAATTAAATGCTTAAATTTGGACCCTAGCTAGATTGCTAGCTTTCAATGACTAGTCTTTCCAAATTTGATGTAAAATGAGTTATGATAACTAAAATTGAGCCTCTTCAGTTCCTGTGGATCATTGACAGACCCAAATTCCCATACATATCTCCAAAACCATTTTTCACTGAGGTTGTACCACCTTTTTTTATCCTTCTCTGCGTAGGGTTTCCCTTGGCCAAAACTGATGTAAAACCCCAAATTCACCCAAAACTTCTCAGAACCTTCCAGAACCTATGAAAAATATATAAAAAAATTAATTATGTTATAGTAATGCTGGAACAACCCATCTGAAAGTTGTAGAATCCCCTGGTTGAAACAGACCGAACTACCCTCCTTAGTTTCACGGTTTGGCTGCCCAGAAGCGTGGTAGTAGGATTCTGCGGTGTGGATTATGAGACCTAAATGGCACCAGATATAAATGTGATAGGAAAGAGTTAATTCCATGCATTACTATATTTGGTTTCTTCCCACTGCTCAACCCCTTTTCCATTAAAATTTCCCAGAAGAATTCCCCAAAATTTACCCAGTTCGAGAAGGTTTTCTGTGGTGTAATTCAAATTCAAAATTTTTAATTTAAATTACAAAATTAATAGAGTGGTCAGGTCTTCACACCAGAGTTGGGACACCACAACCCTATAACACACCACCACCCCATTGGTTCTCTCTCTCTCTCTCTCTCTGTTGGAGACATTTACCACCATACACACTCATTTTGGTCAATTTGGCCTAGTTAAACCACTATCCTAAATTTTATTGACTTAATTGACATCAGAGAAGTACTAGATGACATCACCAAGATCATACCCACGCTTACCTTCAGTCAAGGAGGCTAACTTAGCCTTCTCCTACCTTTGGGGAGGCTAATTGGAGCACTCCGAGGGTGATCTGAGTGTCATTAATGCCCCATATTTCTAACTGATGGTTACAATCAATTAAACAGAGTCAACAGGGGAACCTCCAACCACTTCTGATGGTCAGTTACACTTCAGTTAACCTCATCGAGGTTCATTGGAGTCATTGATGTGCTACCACTTGTTGGTTAGCTTGCAGTGACATGTGTCTGAGCTACTTTCTGTTAGACTCAGTCATTTATCGCACTCCGAATTCAGTTAGGGCTCAATTGAGTCAATTAGGGTTTTGATCAATGGTTAAATTGAGTGTTGACTGTGGCTTACATTTATTTAAGCTAGAATCACTCATTCAATTCGAATGACCTCCTTGGGAATTCGAATCGCTTTGTCATTCATGCTTGCAACATGATCATTGTATTCAATTACTCATTCTTTGTGTGAATATATAGGGCAGAAACTCATTTTGTAGCACTATTATACCATTTCCATGCCTTATTGTTATTAATCTTTGATGACACTGTATTTTAGTCCCTATATTACTATGATAGATTAATATGGTATCCGAGTGCACGGCGGGACAAAGCTCAAATCTTTCAAAAACAAGGTTTTTGACAGATCTTGCATGAAAATTGAGCAATAGCTCAAAAATCCAGCACTGCACTAGAAGCCAAGGCTTACCACTTAATACCCCAAGTAAGGAACTTGTTGATCAAGCTTGCTTGATTGACTATGCTGGGTGTGGTGAAATCCTAAAATGTGCAGGTTGTCCGACCTTACATTGCCCTTTTTGTTGTGATTTTTAGGTTTTTAACAGGTGAAAGCATTCACCCCAGCAGATTCAGATGGATTCTTCCGTAGATCTTTTGACTCCGATCAATTTCCACTCATGGAAAGGAGACATGAAGATCTAGCTACATGCCAAAGGAATCTATAGGGTCACTATGGACACTGAAGAAGAGTCTGCTTTTGTGACAGACAAAGCTAGATTCTTGAACAAGAAGGATGAAGCATTCAGATTCTTGTGCCTCTCTGTTTCCTGGGATCTTCTTTTCCATCTTTTAGGATTGAAGACTTCAAAGGAAATTTGGGACAAATTGGAAACCCTGTATGGAAATCAGGATGATTTGAGAGTTTACCAGCTCAAAAATGAATTGATGTATCTCCAACCTTCCAATTTTGAGACCTTGAATGACTTTTTCACAAAGTTCAAGCACATTGTCTTACTGTTGAAGCAATGCAAAGTGGAGAAGGATGATGATCATCTCATCCTTGCCTCAACATTAACATACCTTCTCATGTATGATCATCTCAATCCTTGCCTCATTAACATACCTTCTCATGCAATGCAGGTATGATCATCTCATCCTTGCCATGGAGAAGAGTGATACATAAACATACCTGCTGGATCATGATAGGTGGGTCATCAATTTGGTGCTCTTCAAGCACCAGTGCCTCAATAGAATCCTGCATAAAATAACATATGTCAAATTTAGATAATAAAAAGAATCTTATACATATATACTACATGGATGAAAAATGATGTTTTCAAAGAAAGCGAAACATACATGTACCTAGCGGGGGGGAAGAGGTGGGTTAGCAACAACCTTGCATTGGTGCTCGTCAAGTGTTGGAGTAGAGTCCCGCAGCTACATGAAAAGCTATCATTTTGGTGGATAGACAGTTTGGCGAAGATGAAGAGATAAGGTAAAGATACGACATCATAGCATGTTTCTAGCTGCAAAGCAGAGCCGGAAACTATGACTACAGGGGCAGAGAAGTCAAAGAAAACGACAGTACCTAAGCGACCGAGAAGAGAGAGATCACCCACTGCATTGAAGGCAGTGGCAGAAGACAGGAGGGCTCAGCTACCCTCATAAAGGAAAATGAGCAACGAGGCCAAGGTATTGAAGACGAATGCCAGAAAAGGGAAGCGGTGCACAGTACCCATGGTCAGCGCCGGGAAGCATGGAAGACTGCAGAGAGCAGTGGTGTGACGGAAAGCAGCTACCCCGAGTACAGATATGCCGACTGTAACTAGTTAGGGTTTTTGGGTTACTGTTGGGACATGCCCATAGTGTTGTAATGGCGAGACCTTCGGGCCGCCTATAAAGGGATGTATTTTGTATTGTAAAAAGGTTGGGTAGTTGGGAAAGTTAGACAAGTAGACACTTAGATAGTTGTAATATAGAAGCTGCGCTTTGGTTCTATTATCAGCAGTAGTTATCTTACTGTAACCAGTAGCTAGCTCATTGAGCATGTATGTAACAATCCACAGGGATTGACAGAGAGAGAGAGAGAGAGAGAGAGAGAGAGAATATTGTAAGAAGGAAATATAGAGATAGAGAAGAGATCTAGGAGAGAATGGCTCTAGGCAGTGAGTGCGGAGTTACCCAGAAGATCTCCAGCTGCATATGCGGTGCAGCAGAACTGTGTAATCTATCAAGATATAATAAAACACAGTTCTGTGGATGTAGCTTCTGCCCTAGAAGTGAGCCATGTAAAATCAGAGTGTTATGTGATTGATTCATATGATTGTATTTACTTGTTGTATCTGTCACTCATTACATGAACTTTGCTTACAGTTAAATGTATGTATGTGTTATTCAGTTCATAGCATTATAGAAGGATAAATGCAAGATTGAAGTCTTTAAGCATTCTGTATAAGAGTTTGTCTATGTTTCACTCCAAACAGTTAAGAATTGAAGTGTAAAGCAGCCTTGTATGTTGAGTCCCGTAAGTCGAACACAAGTAACGCCAAGTACGTTGAGTCGCAGCAGTAGGATATCGCAGGGAGGCGATATCGCACCATCAGAGGAGCTGTGGTGCGCGGTGCCACAGGTTAAGGATTGAGTGTAGGAGAGAGTTACGTGTTGCCTAGGACACGGTGATGCGATAAGGTCTAGAGTCATCACGAGTAAGAGGAAACTGTGCATCGCGGAGAGAAAGAGACCTCGCGGGTTAAGAAGAGCTGTGAGACGCACATAGGATGCTACAGAACCTGGTCGAAGACACTTGAGTCTTTGGCCAACCCATTAGAATAACTTCGGGTGAGACTTCAGGCCACTCCGTGGTCTGTCGCCGAAAGGGCCAGTGAGCTAGTGGTGTTGTTGGTACATTACAGTAAACCCAGGTCTGCCCATAGCGACCAACAAATGGTTCCGTTGCCAGTTTTGAAAAAACTGAGCACTGATGTTCTGTTGGCATCCTACTAGAGACAAACTCAACCAGTGGGTTGGGTCTAAGGAGAAAGAGTTTGTTGAACATGAGAACAAGAGTCCTAGACTGAGTACATAGGACTGGTTACAAAAACATATCTTTACAGACCTGCATACGATATTTTTTGCGACCTATGGAAACGATCTTTACGACTGGTTGTCAAACTTGACTAATAAGAACATATTCAAGAAGAAAAGAAACATTGTCTAGACACCGTGAAGAACCTTGATAATCCCATTATGAGGACAATAGAATTCTGGCTTGCGAGTGTGCTAGAAGGCTTCGTCACAGAGTTTGGAGTTGAATAGAGAAAAAGCTTTAGCGAGGCTGAGCGATACTTCTTCAAAGGATATCGCGGTAAGTACCTAAAATCTTTAAACTTGTCCATTAAGATGTTATTACATGAAAAAGGAGTAATGGATATGGTTTCAGATCAATAAGTTAACAAACTGTAATGTCACAAGAGTTTGAGAGTGATTTCGATGACATTGGACGTACACGTAGTGGAAAGAAATACAAAGTAGATTTTAGATCTCCCATATTTGAAGACAGTTCAGATAGTACTAGACAGCAGATTCATAAACAAATAGACAGAACAGAAGGGGGTATCCCTTACCACCCTTATACCCCACAGAAACAGATCAGCACTCAGAACAATCCTGTAGGAGCTCCATCTAGTAGCTCCCAGATAGTACATACTACCGCTACATCACCTCCACCTACACCGTCGAGTGGTAGTAACACAACAAATCAACATCCACCATGTATAAATAGAATGGGGGATGACATGAAGCTACCTATATTTAAGGGTACAGGGGCAGAGGAACCGGAGTAGCATTGGTTTCTATGTGAAGCCGTGTGGACCATTAAAACAATCCATGATGACAATATTAAACTTGTATAGTTGGTTACCACACTTAGAGAACGAGCCTTAACATGGTATATGAAGTATACCTCAGCAGTACCCAGAACACTTGTTCAGGTCAGGACCGCCATGATTAAAGAGTTTGAGAAACCTAAGTCTGAGTCATAGTGCATTACAGAGCTCAAAGACATCAAACAATTACCTACAGAGTCAGTGTGGGACTTTGATCAGAAATTCAAAGCCCTTATAGACCAAGTCTGTCACGTCCCCGAGCCTCCGACCGGCAAAGAGGACGCGATCTACGAGTTTTATCAGACCGGGGCTAAGTGCCCATGAACATGTACAGGCTCAAAAATTGCCTAAAACAGAATGCTTAACCATACAAATTGAACATTTATCTAAAATGTGCACATAGGAATATTTGTCATGCACAGTGCGTTTTAATCATCATACACAACAGAATCAATTGCATTCCTACAAGCATTCAGTTAACATACATAGCTACAATTGTATATTATGCACAGCTATGATTAATTATCCTTGCACAGCGGAATTAACATGCATCTAGACAAGCATTCTTCAACATGTTCATTATTTTCATTAATAGAAATATAGTTGCAGAGGTAAAATACACAAGATCACTTATCTTATGAATGCCTTACTCCGCAACCAGCTACGTCGCTGCAACGTTCCACCCAACCATAGGCCAGCGTGCTCCTCAATCTCTCAGCAACACTGCCACCCCCGAGCTGGGCATGATTCTCCAAGGAATAAGGGAACTAGCAGGCTTACACATAGCCAGGATACACAAAAACACACAGCCAAGCCAACCAAGTTGGGTTTATCAGGCCATTAAGGAGTTGATGAAGGCAATTTGCTAAGCTGGTGAGCTAATTACAGAGCCAAGAACACCTACACTTGAACTAGCCTGACCTCTAAGACACCCATCCACACCCAACACAAGGAATCAGTCCCTTCTCTGCTACACAGTCCCTCAGGCCCTGCATTCCCTTCCAGTGCTATTCAGGGGTGATGGAGAAGAAGGCCAGCCCTCTAGCTCTGTCTGTGTGGTTTCTAGTACTAGGTTTATCAAGCAACCAAGCCAACACCCTTACTCCTCACACAGTCCAAAGACCAACAATTGCACTCAAGCAATCAATTCAGCTCTCACAGCTTAAGCAGGGAAAAACGAATTACACAGCCCCAAACGTAACAGCAAAAATGGCTCATAATATGGGGAAAAACACACAGTCCTGAAGCTTATCAGTGAGCACAACTCACAGCAGGAGAAAACGCCCCCAAATAGCCAGTGCATGAGACCAACAGTCAGTGAGACAACCAAAAACGTGAATGGCTCTTTACAGCCATGGTAAAAAAAAACACATGGAACTTCCAAAAACGTGAATGGAAAATGCACCAGCAGCTCCAAAAACGTGAGGAAGACAACCCAGTCCCTGGCACTACAAAAACGACCTCCCATCCATGGGAAAAATGAAGCCAGCAACCAAAATCGTGGAAGGAAAGACACAGGAAAAACTCCAGCTGCTCCCAAAACGTGAGGAAACTGAAAAACGTGAATGCATAGCAGAATGGCATACGTTTTTGGTCATTTTTTCTTGCCAAGGAAGTCAGAACACGTTTTTCAAAAATGGGTCTCTGCCCAATTCGAATTTCTTTTCCCACACTCTTCCCATTCCATGCAATAACTAACTCAACCACATTCTGGCAGAAATAAATGATTGGAGAAAAAGACAAGAAAGGTAGTTGACAGCTTGGTGGGTTTTCTCATAGACATTTGGCTTTTCCCCATTGGCCCATAGGTTAAATATTTCACCCCCCCTTATCCTTAGAAAATCATGCCCCATTCGATTTGGTTGCCGCGACCGTAGCTGGTTGTGTCCATTAATTAATTATGATGCATATTTACATGATGGCCAACATAATATATGTCGCATGCCCCAATATACCATCGGTGACAAATTTAAATCCAAACATAGCATTACCGATCAATGGTGGGGCTTTGGCCTTTAGCTCCGCACCATGATCATTACAATATATACATCATGTACATTTAATGTAACGGGGTCAAAACTGGGGCATTACAAAGTCAGCTTTGAGTTTGCACCAGAGCAGCATAAGGAATGGTTTATTGCAACCCTGCTCCCTCACATCAGACTGCCATTAATGCAACACAAAATCCAGACACAGGATGACGCGTTGGAGATGGCGATGAAACTAGAGGCTTCACCTCTAGCCGAAACCAGCACAGGTATGACAAACCTACAAAACAAACAGGCTAATCTCACGTTACAGATGCATGAGATTAGAAAAGGAAAAGAGGTTGCGCAAGACATATGGTGTGTAATGTGTAAAGCACAAGGCCATACTAAAGACAACTGTCCAGTCTTTGTAGAATATCTAGCAACTGGGGCTCCTAACCCCTTACCACAGACCCACGGGCCGTGGTGTGAAATATGCAAAACAAGAGGACACCCACCTCAGCAATGTCCTCTACTTCAGAAGTACGTGCAGACACCTAAGAAATTATACTACGTCTTCTGCAAGTCCGTAGGCCATGATGAACACGATTTCCGAGCCTATGATCTCATGGTCGGAAGTAAGCAAGACTTGTACAGAGTCCAATTAGAAACACAGGTTCCAGCAGCAGGACCACAGCATGACCCGGCTCATGTTGTCCGTGGAGGAGGATTCAGAGGACGAGGACAAGGAGGAGGCTTTGGCCGTGGTCGTGGACCAATTACTTGTTACAACTGTGGATTTATAGGACATTATGCTAGGGACTGTCAGAGCCCCACCACCACATGTAACTATTGCAAATATTACGACCACACTATAGAAGAATGTCCTACCTTGATAGCCAATATCAGAGAACCTAAGCCAGCAGTACACCAGAACATCCAGCTTATTGCTGCTGAGCAGAAACAGCCAGAACCAAGAGTCAACATTGTGACTCGCAGCGGTGCTTCCACCAATGGGACATCACAGGATAGTGAAAAGAACACAGGACCGGAGTGGGTGCGCAAAGCTACTAATAAATCAACACCACTCGACCTGCAGAAGAATAAAGAAATATTTCAGGAAGCTAAAACCTTCTTTGATGAGCCTATACAATCAGGATCGCAGGTACCGCCGTCTAGGGGCGTATCACAACAAGCACCTTGTGGAATTAGCCCTGTACATATATTGTAGGCTACCACATCGGGCGCTTGTGACGAGGACGATTTGGAAGGAAGTGTACAATCCTTCCTACGGAATTGTTTAAAACTCGTGAGAAATGAGGAACCTATCGGAGAACTTCAACGCATCATAGATCAGTGTCAGACATATTCTTCCATGAGCAGTGTACATCGTGTTGTTCATAATATTATGGGACATACAAGAACAGGAAGAGAGATGCGACATACAGCACATGTTGGAGAATTTGAAATGGATGAGGTGATCCTAGATCTAGGATAAGAGGTAAATGTTCTGACTAAGCAGACATGGGAATAGATGGGTAGCCCTAAGTTAGTTAGATCGCCTATCCATCTGAGATTAGCTAATCAGCAGCGGGTATCACCCCTGGGTCGATTACCGCAGGTACTGGTTGACATTGACGGAGTTCGCAGCTCTGCGGACTTTGAAGTTATAGAAATCATCGGCAATAGTATACCATATCTAGCTCTACTAGGTATTGATTAGGCAATCGATAACATGGCCATTATCGACTTAAAGAGAAGACAAATGACCTTTGAGGACACGCAGATCTGGGTCATCACACCGTTAGATCCTCTTCAGGGTCCTAGATACATTGAACCTATCCGAGCAGAGGAAGAGGCACGTAACATGGAGAGTCTCTACCATATGACTGCGAACCAGAGCGACTACATCAATCCAACCACAGAAGGGAACATTAGTTGGTGATGCGACAGCTCATGTGCATCGGATTCGAATGTTGGTCTAGAGAACTGGCAGAACAAACTTTACGAAGTCTCAACACGCAGATGCGCGTACATGACTAAGTCACTGCGATGGATTGGCGCAGAGGTCAACGAGATTCCATCATTCCATGGTCTAACAGATATCCAGGACTTTCTCATGTAGTTTGAACAACAAATTCCTCACGAGCAGAGGATCGCATCTATGGACCTTGCAGTACGAGCCACACCTGCAAGATGGTGGTATGCACATAAAGAGAATATCACATCATGGGATGATCTTAAGATATTGATGGCGATTAGATTCTCTACTGACAGAGAGTATGTCCAGCAGAGATACACATAAGAAAGTGACCCCAGGTCACATATTCAGACGTGTGAACGGAATTGGTCGGACATTCCCGAGGATGAATGGGTTCACCGATTCATTCACACTTTGGATACAGTTCCAAGGAACTGGTACACAGAGACTGAATTGTGCAAGGGAATGACTACATGGCCACTTATGATAGACAACTTTCTACTCACCTTCGCTTTTGAATCTGAGTATCCAAGTGTTGATCAGGCCCTAGATGTAATAAAGATTAAGATATTTGAGGATTGTACCCTATCAGTGTCAGCTCAACCTGAGTGGGCCATCCAGTTAGAAGAGGTGCTAGAGTGTTATAACTTTGCATCAGAACTAGAGGAGGAAGATGAGGATCCTCGCAACATCAACATTCCAGAGTCATAGGGGACTCGCGATGTTGATGGGCCGAAGCTACAGATTCCAGCAATCACAGAACCGATCAAGATTAAACAGATCAACATTGGCACAGAAACAGAACCAAAGTTTGCCTCTATTGGAGACTATTGGAACGATGAAACAGTCGGACAGATTGCAAACTTGCTACATGACTACCAGGACCTATTTCCCACCAAGTTCACAGAGATGAAGGGAATAGCTGGAGACCTGGGAGTAATGAGGATACCATTGAAAGAGGATGCTAGACCAGTTAAGCAACGTCCATATAGATTAAATCCGCGCTATAAAGAAAAATTTAAGGATGAGATCTATAAGATGCTAGTGGTAGGCATCATTTAGCCCGTAGAAGAGAGCGAATGGGTTAGTCCCATGGTCATGCAAGAGAAGAAAACAAAAGGAGACATCAGGATCTGTGTCGACTTGCGTAAACTCAACGATGCATCACTTCATGATCCATTTCTGACACCTTTCACTGATGAAGTGCTAGACAATGTGGGAGGACAGGAGGTCTACTCCTTCATCGATGGCTTTTCAAGCTATCACCAAATCATAATCCATCCAGAAGATCTATCTAAGACCACTTTTGCAATAGAATGGGGCTCATTCCAGTATACGGTAATTCCATTTGGTCTTAAGAATGCACCAACTATCTTTTCTAGAGTAGTATTTGCTGTATTTAAAGAGTACATCCATAAATTATTAGAAGTTTATTTCGATGATTGGACTGTATTTGGATTAATTGATAAGCACATAGGAGATTTAAGACTGATGTTAGAGAAATATAGGCAGTACCAGATTTCTCTAAACTTGAAAAAATGTATATTTTGTGCACCATTCGGTATTCTGTTGGGTCACATTGTTTGTAGGCAAGGCTTGATGGTAGATCCCACAAAGATTGCCATCATTGTAAATCTTCCAGCACCCAACTCACTCAAACAATTGAGAACAGTACTTGGTCATACTGAGTACTACAGAAAATTCATTAAGGGATACGCAAAGATTACAGCATCGATGGAAAAACTGTTAAAGAAAGATGTAAAATTCCTATGGAATGAGGAATGTCAGCAGAGTCTAGACACATGTAAAGAGAATATGGTTACAGCACCCATCTTAGTATTTCCAGATTGGACCAAGCCATTTCATGTACATGTGGATGCATCTCGCATCGCACTAGGGATTGTTTTAACGCAACCAGGAGAAGGAGGTATCAATCATCCTATCGCATACTCAAGCAGAAAGGTATCGACAGAAGAAAAAAACTACACCACTACAGAAAGAGAAGGCTTAGCTATGGTGTAAGCGCTACAGAATTTCAAGCACTACCTGTTGGGTGCCTCGTTCAAGATGTTTACTGACCATTCAACTTTGAAGTACTTGGTCAATAAGCCAGTGTTAGGGGAACGAATCTGCAGATGGTTACTCCTATTCTAGGAGTATGATTTTGAAATTATTGTCAAACCAGGAAGATTGAACGCCGGACCTGATCATCTGTAGTGGATAGACTTAGGAGAAGAGCCAAGTAATCTAGAGGACAATTTTCCAGATGCGTAGTTGTTTTCTATTCAAATCGCAGACGAGTACTATGCTGATATTATTCACTTTCTCACTACAGGATGGGCACCTGATGAGTTTACCAAGCATCAAAAGAGGCAGTTGGTTGTTAAAGCAGTAGACTTCACCCTGATCGCAGGACAGTTATACAAGTTAGGTCCAGATGAAGTCCTGTGCAGATGTGTGATGCCGCATGAAAAAAAGGCTATTATCCGAGAAGCACATTCAGGTACCGGAGGATTTCATTTCGCAGGAAAGATGACTGAGCAGAAAATCCTGACCGCAGGATTATGGTGGCCTACTTTACATAAGGATACTAAGGAATTTTTTAGATGCTGTGATATCTTCCAAAGGGTAGGAAAACCTTCGCGGAGAGATGAAATGCCGCTGCGACCACAGATTACGCTGCTCGCATTTGACAAGTGGGCTATAGACTTTGTGGGTCCTATCAACCCACCAGGAAAATGAACTGGTGCAAGATACATCATCACAGGAACATAATACCTCATCAGATGGGTGGAGGCTAAAGCAGTAAGAAATTGTGATGCTGCTACAGCTGCACAGTTCCTCTTTGAGAACATCATCAGTAGATTTGGATGCCCAATAATTTTGATGAGCGATCAAGGCACACACTTCTTGAACTGCACCATTGAGGCCTTGACAGAATAATTCCAGATACAGCACCATAAGAGCACTCCCTACCACTCACAAGCTAATGGTACGGTGGAGGCCTTTAACAAGATTCTAGAAAACGCTCTTACTAAGATCTGCAACAGCCAAAGGAATGATTGGGACCTCAGGGTTAATGTTGTGTTATGGGTGTATAGGATGACATGTAATAAACTTATAGGACATACACCTTTCAGCTTGGTGTATGGACAAGAGGCTGTTATGCCTATGGAGTATATTCTTCCCAGCCTAAGAATTTCTCAGATCACTGGGATGGCTGATACATAAACGGTGCATGAAAGGATAGCGCAACTGCTTGCCTTAGAGGAAGACAGATTCATCGTCGGATTCCATCAGAAAGTGCAGAAGGCACGAGAAAAAGATTGGCATGGCAAACATATTAAGAGTAAGACTCTTCAGATCGTAGACCTAGTACTTCTCTATGACAGTAAATTTATTAAGTTTCCAGGGAAGTTCAATATGCATTGGTTGGGGCCATACCAGATTCAGCGAGTTACAGAAGGAGGAGCCGTTTAGCTCAGCAAACTGAATGGGGAGCTTCTTCCCACATTGATTAATGGCAGTAGGCTTAAGCTTTATAGTGCTAGCCACTCCATACCCCAACCTTAACTCAGACAGTAATGGTGGTGCAGATGTCTAGTGTAGTTGAAAGGAGGCATCGCACCGGGAATTATTCTCAGCAGGAGAATCCCGCTGGTAGTGGCTCGAGGACGAGCCACAAGTAAGTGTTAGGGGACTGTTGGAGTAGAGTCCCGCAGCTACAGGAAAAGCTGCCATTTTGGCGGATAGACAGTTTGGTAAAGATGAAGAGATAAGGTAAAGATACGACATCGTAGCATGTTTCTAACTGCAGAGCAGAGCCAGAAACTATGACTACAGGGGTAGAGAAGTCAAAGAAGACGATAGTACCTAAGCAGCTGAGAAGAGAGAGCTCACCCACTGCATTGAAGGCAGCGGCGGAAGACAGGAGGGCTCAACTACCCTCATAAAGGAAAAGGAGCAACGAGACCGAGGTATTGAAGACAAAGGACAGAAAAGGGAAGCGGTGCACAGTACCCATGGTCAGCGCTAGGAAGCATGGAAGACTGCAGAGAGCAGTGGTGTGACGGAAAGCAGCTACCCCGAGTACAGATATGCCGACTGTCACTAGTTAGGGTTTTTGGGTTACTGTTGGGACAGGCCCACAGTGTTGTAATGGCGAGACCTTCGGGCCGCCTATAAAGGGATGTATTTTGTATTGTAAAAGGGTTGGGCAGTTGGGCAGGTTAGACAAGTAGACACTTAGACAGTTGTAATATAGAAGCTGAGCTCTGGTTCTGTTATCAACAGTAGTTATCTTACTGTAACCAGTAGCTAGCTCATTGAGCATGTATGTAAGAATCCGCAGGGATTGACAGAGAGAAAGAGAGAGAGAGAATATTGTAAGAAGGCAATATAGAGATAGAGAAGAGATCTAGGAGAGAAGGGCTCCAGGCAGTGAGTGCGGAGTTACCCAGAAGATCTCTAGCTGCATATGTAGTGCAGCAGAACTGTGTACTCTCTCAAGATATAATAAAACACAGTTCTGTGGATGTAGCTTCTACCGTGGAAGTGAACCACGTAAAATCAAAGTGTTATGTGATTGATTCATGTGATTATATTTACTTGTTGTATCTGTCACTCATTACATGAACTTTTCTTACAGTTAAATGTATGTATGTGTTATTCAGTTCACAGCATTATAGAAGGATAAATGCAAGATTGAAGTCTTTAAGCTTTCTGTATAAGAGTTTGTTTATGTTTCACTCTAGACAGTTAAGAATCAAAGTGTAAAGCAGCCTTGTATGTTGAGTCCCGTAAGTTGAACACAAGTAACGCCAAGTACGTTGAGTCGCAGCAGTAGGATATCGCAGGGAGGCAATATTGCACCATCAGAGGAGCTGTGGTGTGCGGTGCCACAGGTTAAGGATTGAGCATAGGAGAGAGTTACGTGTTGCCTAGGACACGGTGATGCGTTAAGGGCTAGAGTCATTGCGAGTAAGAGGAAACTGCGCATCGCGAAGAGAAAGAGACCTCGCGGGTTAAGAAGAGCTGTGAGACGCACATAGGATGCTACAGAACCTGGTCGAAGACACTTGAGTCTTTGGCCAACCCATTAGAATCACTTCGGGTGAGACTTCAGGTCGCTCCGCGGTCTGTCGCCGAAAGGGCCAGTGAGCTAGGGGTGTTGTTGGTACATTACAGTAAACCCGGGTCTGCCCATAGCGACCAACATCAAGCACCAATGGCTCAATGGCTTCTTGCATAACATAACATATGTGAATGTCAAATGATACAAAGAAAATGAGACATATACATGATGGACGAAAAATTATTTTTCCAAAGAAAGCAAAACATAATTAAAACCATATTTAAAATAATACCTGTGTTTGGGAATCTACCTCTACATGAGAGGGACTAGGCTGAGATTCAATGTACTCATCCTGATCACCCTGCATAAAACATGTTGTATACAAATTATGATGTATTGAATGTTACAATCTCTACTATAAATATGTAAATAAAGTTGACAAATTAACAAGTATAGTTCTTACCCATAATGGTGAAGAACCAAACCCATATGCAATATTGACACCCACATCAATGTTCTCAACATTGATTGGCGGACTATGCGACTCTGGTGTGCCATGGGACACCAACTGTATATTTGTTCACATAATTTGTTAGATAATTAAATAGAAATAAATTGCGAAACAATTGAAAATTGTGATATGAAACAAAATATAATACAAAAATAATGAATTTTACTTACAAATCGAAGTAATCTATCGTCCCGGAAGTCTAAAGCAGGGCCATAGCATATGCCTCCACACAATGTGCAAGGGTGTGGAGTAACACGATGCTCTAAACGTTCTGCATCTCCTGTGTGATCTGTAGATGGGCCGGCCTTAGAAGTGCCAACGCCTTGGCCTACATTGCCTTTAACATCAGTCCCATGCTGAAACAATGTATCTGCCAAGTCAAATAATGTCTCTTGTGTATGCTCAATCACAGGACCCGCAGGAGGATATAACCGAGGGGTTTTTGGTGTGCGTGGAGGGCATGGCACGTGGTTAGGATCCATCCTGGCCCCATCCCTATCTTAGGGCATCCCATGACCAACACCTTGGAAGCCTAAGATATCGAAATAGTTAACATGTTTCCCTAAGATGAATTCTGCATACAACTTCCTAAGGAAATAAAATGGGATATCCCTATTCCCATGAGGGTCTTCATCGAAGACCATATACCAATGATCCATCCAATTGGCCTTTATATTTGGTTCAATGAACCAATCTATGGAAATGTGTGCTCAACTGGTGGTTGGACTCAATCTGGTGCTAAGGTCCTGGATTAATGAAAATAATTGGTCTTTTGTAATCTTTAGGTCTTTGATGTCTTTATAACTCAATCCATCGAAGTATTATTGCCTCCTGGATTCTCTGTACAAGCTAATGTTGTACAAAGCTCCTTGGGCATTGGCAATTATGTTTGTTATTGTGTCAAATGCATCCACTAAAGAATGTCTCAAATAGTCGCCCCCTCTAATATATGAGCTAAGGCACCTCAATGATGCCAAATGCACAAGAATCTGTGAGTTTCAATCTTGTTCCCCCTCTGGGTTTGGGTTTGGGTTCATGTTTGGGTTAGGTTTTAGGTTATTAGAGGGTTTGTTTTCCACATTATCTTGCTCATTTTTGTTATGTGTTAAGATTTAAATAAAAAAATACAATTTCTTTAATTTATCATTCTTTGATTTCATTCAATTTTTTTTATTAAATTTGTTTTAAACAATTACAAAAACTATGAAATTATAAAAAACATTAAAGAATTGAAAACTAATTGAAATGGACAAGAGAAGTTACCTACCATTGGAGCCAATCCACCTCCAACTCGACCTCCAAAAGGTGAAACACAAATCGCCTTTACATTTTTTTGCCAACGTGGTTTATTGCTCTCGTGACTGTGCAAATGATATTTGAAGCCCGCGGCCTCTATTTTTTTTTTTTTAGTTTTCAATATCGCAAATGCGATATTTAACTTTTACAAAACGCATATGTGATACTTTCTTACGAACCTTAGCCTTGTGTTTGGGCTCGGGTTATTCCGAACTTACAATCAATAATGCATATGCGTTCTCGATTTACACTTCGAAAGTGCATTTCTGATTTTTTAAGTGGCACTAAAAAGTGGAACCAACTTGGTGCAAGCGCCCCAATACCATACAACTAATGTAGCTATATTAAAAAGCCTTAAAAACATATACTTCTTCCAAAACAATAAGAACAAGAAAGTCATTAACTCTAAATTCACTTTAACAATACATCACTATACTAACCAAAAAAACATACAAACTGATATATAAATAGTACTCCAAACAACTAAGTACCAGAACGAAACAAAATGGTATATCCATTACCTTATAAAACATAATATATCTAAAATATAAAAAACAAAACAAACAAATAAATATAAATCATAATTCTTTAACCATACATCACTGTACCATTCAAAAAAACATAGAAACTGATACATAAACAGTCCTTCAAACAACTAAATACCCAAACAATATAAGAAGGTGTGTATGCATTACCTTATAGAACATAATATATCTAAAATATGAAAAACAAAACAAATAAATAATTTATATTATAAATTATGAGAAACACAACATATAAATAATATAAATGGTATCGTAGTACTAATACTTCAATCTTCCTCCCTCAAAACCTCGACGAACATCTTCAATCCTACAAGGCAGTACGTAACACCGAACGGGATTGAGAAATGAAAGAGCACGAAGAAATTAATACTGCATCAAGCTTTGCATGTACAGTCGTAGTTGTCATCGCCTTGCCAACCTAAATTAAATTTCGAATGTGCACTGTCCAGGAAAACATGTCCAGACAAGTTGTCCCTTCTTATGATGAAGACAGTGATGAAAAGGATTTCTGAGAGGTCTAAATCGTTGGTCTGTATTTGCTTCTGTTAATTTTCGGCCGCTCCACAGTACAATGAAGTCCTGGGATGTTTGGTAGGGCCTGGGCTCAAGATGGTTTCACTATTTTTCAACATTATCATCATGCTGCTAATAATATGTGGCAGTCCATTTTATTTATCTACCTTAGCATTTGGTTGTTTATCACAAGTTACTCATATTTAACAGCATGTCTATGCTCACAGTTTTCCACGAATCTTCTACAATTTCTAGATATGGTATATCCTAGGAGTACATGATGACTGTATAGATTTATTTGGAGGCAATATACTGGTTGAAATAAATATAACATATCTATCTATATTTCCCATTAAACAATATTCAACATGATCTTCTCAAAATATTGTATTTCTTCTGAAACAATATTCAATATAATCTTCTCAAAATACTGATTGTTAAACACTTTCCTGCTGCATACATGGAGAAGTTTGCATTTGGACGTCATGCAAGGTAATATACTGGTTGAAATAAATACAACATATCCATCTATATTTCCCATGAAACAATATTCAATATGATCTTCTCAAACTACTGTATTTCTGATGAAACAATATTCAATATAATCTTCTCAAAATATTGAATGCTAAACACTTTGCTGTTGCATACATGGAGAAGTTTGCATTTGAACGTCATGCAAGGCAATACTGTGGTTGAAATAAATACAACATATCTATCTATATTTCCCATGAAACAATATTGAACATGATCTTCTCAAAACTGTATATCTGATGAAACAATATTCAATATAATCTTCTCAAAATAATGAATGCTAAACACTTTGGTGCTGCATACATGGAGAAGTTTGAATTTGGACGTCATGCAATTGTTCTTGGCATTGTCAATCACAAGCACAATGCCTGTGGTGTTGATCAGCACTACCAAACAATGTCTGTGCTGCTGATGAGCAAAATTCACAGGACTGAATCTCTATGCAAAGACTGTCAGTTTCCACTCTTTTAGGACTGAATAGACTGCATATAAAGAATTGTATTCCAATGCTTTTAGGTTGATGAGTAATGATGGTAAAGATATCGACGATATGAACAATATATTTTGTCTGTGTGAGCCAAAGTCTTTCTCTCTCTATCTTTTCCTTTGGTTGGGAAAGTTTTTTTTTTCTAAGTTTTCGTGGAGTAGGGTTTTCTGTTTGTATCTGTGTTCAGAGAGAAGCTGATTACTGAAAGCTATATTTAGTAAAAGTTAAACCTTAAAGACAGGTTGACTTATGAATTAAGGTTGCATTTTAACTCAGAAGTATTTATGGTCTATCAAAGCACTCTTTCACTGAAAAACAAACATTGTTCAGTAAAGAAAAATTCAATCGAAACATGTTGACATATAAAAAAAATTCAACTGAAACATGAAACATGTTGCAATTTAACATCAGATATTCTCTTACACATATACGACAGGATAAGATTTATTATCTTGTCAATGAAATGGTGATCTCAAAGCACCATTCCATTGAAAGACAAACCTTGTTTAGGAAAGATAAATGCAGTATCAGGGATTCTGAATTGATCCCTGATGAAAAAAAAATTAACATAAAACTTGTTGACATAGAAACAAAATTCAACCGAAACATGTTGCAATTTAACATCAGCCATTCTCTTACAGACAGATACGACATGATAAGACTTATGATCCTGTCAATGGTATGGTGATTCTCCAAGCACCATTCCATTGGAAGACAAACCTTGTTCAGGAAAGATAAATGCAGTATCAGGGATTCTGAATCCATCCATGATGGAAATACAATTGACATAAAACATGTTAAAAGACATAAAAACAAAATTGCAACTAATTTTTTCAAAAGATTGGAAGACTCAAAGACGTAACAGCAGAAGGGTTCAGTCCACATTTTCTACGACGCTATACCCTTTCCCTTGTTCGCTTTGGTCAACCTGTTGAGTTCCTTCAAGGCCGATTCCATTCCATATAGAATGATTTTTTTCACCTCTAACTTGTCTTCTTTCGCCCTATGACCCTGGGGAATCAAGCGATAGTCTTGATTCAATTGAATACATTCCTGTAAGTTCTCAGGTGATACAAAATCGAGGGCCACATTTAAACATGACTTGAGATTTCGAACTTGATGAGGACACCCAGCTGGAATAAAGACTGCCTCGCCAAGATGTTGTTCAAACGTCCATGCCTCTACTCCATATTCCTCTTTCAGCTTCCTCTTATGCTCCAAGTTTAGGTAAAATGTCTGATCATGAATAGGATGAATAACCTCTTTAATACGCTTACAATTCAAGTGTATAAATTCTCTTTGGTGTTTCTCCAGATAAGCTTGTATTTTGGGTATATCTTCTCTCCGAAAAATATCCCAAAGAGCACCTCCAAACTCGGAGTTTTCGTTTTCCACCTCCCCTGAAATCTCTGGCAGACCATCTTTTTTTCTGTATTTTTTTCTCAATCTGTCAACTTTCTTTTGTTGGAAATCTGGAAACTTGACCTCGGCAGTATGCATTAGAACATTGACAGCATCAGACATGTCAATGTGCAACTTAGTGACTGAATCCCGTCTAACAAGTTCTTCCCTGGTGCCATAAGCTATGTAGGTTTTGGGTCCTAAATCAGTTTTCGCGCAGCCTGGTGGAAGTTTTGTTGCCAGATTTAGAATCCCAGATTCAGGATGTGTGTACTCCTTGAAAGGTAAGACACGGATAAACCCAGCACCATGTCGCGGTAGACGCTCCTTGAAGAAATTTGCAGGAGGCCAATCCTTCAACTTTAACATCTCGGGCCAGCAATTATCGAAGCACCTTCCGTTTACATAACCGTCAAAAAATTCATGTATATTGATCTCAACCAAAAACCAATCCAGGCAATCAATGGCAAACACTGTGTGTGTCTCGTTTGAAAACTTGTTCTTGTTGTCCCTGGCACGCCACATCACCATTGGATCCCAACTCAGCCCTGTTGTATTATCCAAAGCATTTCTTACAATTGCAGGCTCGCCCCTTCTCCAGTGTTTCTGAAAATGCTCAAGAGTCTCGCCCTTGACATCTTGAACGGTTGGACAATACAGATAGTTGTCCCTGCCATCCTCCCTGTTAGCCGCTCTTCTTAGATTATCAGAAAGCTCAGAATTAGGCTTGAAACACTCAGAACATAGTTCGGAATCTCTCAATGATTTCGGAAATTGATAATTCAAGGCAACTTCCTTTGCTTTTCGCTCAATCTTTGCAATCCAATTTGAACCAGGTGGCATGCACTTCAATTGTAACGAGCTATTTTCACAACCTCCACGTTGACTGGGCGGACATGGGATCGAAAGATCAGAATTAATTTTCCAATCAGGTAATGGTGAAAGCTCTAACTCACCCCTCATTTTTCTTTGTTCTGTATTCTTCTCATTCTCTTCCTGGGAAGCCTGTTGTCTCTTCGTGCACTGTTGGTTGGATGACTCTGCTGAAGCACCTCCAGGTTGTAACCCATCACGAAGCTCTTTACAACAAGTAACACACAGATCATACTTACAGACAGTACAGCTTCTGTGAAGACCTACTAGGGATGTATTGCAGTTATTACAGTATGCACGGTCTTCTTCCTGAATAACAGCCTCCGGAATCTCCAAGCTTTCTGCTGATTTTCTCTGAATACTAGCTTCCACCTGTTGCTCTTGCATTTGATCTTCTTGAATCCTAGACACCACAGGGAGGGAACTGCAAATTAAGTAGCAGAGATAATGAATCCTTTCAGCTTCACTCAATGCAGGCTCTCCGCTGACCTTAGAATTCCGCCGCAAACATGCTGTACAGTTACAACTGTTCCTACAAAATGGACAGATTTCGGCAATGTCCTCCTCATTTAGCAAGGGATACCACTTTGTAATGCAGCAAACACAGTAACGCTTTGTACATTTGGTGCACCAGACCACTCTTCCTTTGTCATTTCGTTGGCGTTGATGGCACATTGTACTCACAATTTTCTGCGATGATGTCTTCATTTCTTTCTCCTCAGCGGGATTATCGTGAGATGAAGGACGCACTGCAAGCTCGGCATTTGCCTTTCTCTGCAATTCCTTCACATGTTTTTTCTTCGTCTGAGCTGCTTTAGCCTTAGCAACATCAACCTTTGGACGATGAATCATCATTATGGCATTAGGTAGATCTAGTCAAACAGTTTCTGTAGCTGAATCCTCAAACCCGATTGCTTTATTCTTCCTTTTCACAGGTTCTTGAGAATCCCGGACACTGGAATCCTCAAATCCAGTCGCTTTATTCTTCTTTCGCACGAACTCAGAAGAATCCCGGACACTGGAATCCTCAAACCCAATCCCTTTATTCTTCTTTCGCTTGGAATCCTCAAACCCAATTGCTTTATTCTTCTTTAAAACAGGTTCAGAAGCATCCCGGACACTGGAGTCCTCAAACCCAGTTGCTTTACGCCTCTTTATCACAGGTTCAGAAGAGTCCCGGCCACTGGAATCGTCAAACCCATGACGTTCATAGGATTCGCTGGCAATGGAATCTTCAAACACAATTGCTTCATTCTTCTTTATCGCAGATTCAGAAGAATCCGGGTCACTGGAATCCTCAAAACCAATTTCTTTATGCTGATGATTTATCACACGTTCATAAGAACCCCCCTCAAACCCAATTGCTTTATTCTTCTTTCTGGCAGCTTCGAAAGAATCTCCCTCAAACCCAATTACTTTAATCTTCTTTCTCACAGGTTCAGAAGAATCCCGGGCACTGGATCCCTCGAACCCAGTTGGTATATTCTTCCTTCTCACAGGTTCATAAGAATCTGGGACTCTCGAATCCTCAAACCCAATTTCTTTGTGTCGCTTCTTCACGCGCTCATGACAATCAATGGCATTGGAATCCCCAATTCGAATTGCTTTATTCTTTCTCACAAGTTCATCCGAAAGCTCACATTCTTGATCGTTGTTCTTGGGCTTGCGTTTCCGTTGCCTTTTTTTCTTTTCGACGGCCTGCGGCTGGGACTTCTGAACACGTTCGTGAGACTCATCACTGTCACGTGATACCGCCAGGGGCTTCCCGCCCCTGTTACCACCTTTACCCACGCTGCTCGCAGCTCCCTTCGACCGTCGCTGCTGTTACAGATAGTGTTTCTCACACAGCCTACGCCCGGGCATTGCCTGGTTTGAGCACCGCCATTGCTTCCCGTCGTTCCGGCCGCAGCGGAGGTCGTCTAGTACTGCTTCTAAGGCTGATGCGGATCTGCCGCTGAACCTTCCCCTTCCGCTTCTGCTTCCCCTTTCCCTTTCGGCCATGAAATCATTCATTTTGTTAACAGGGAAAGGCTGCTTAACTCTCAGTCCGCTCCTTCTTCTTCGCCCTCTGCTCGCACAGATTCGCCTCTGCTTCAAGCATCACTTCAAAACCATTCACAAAGAAAATGAGATGCAATATTTTCCAATATGTAAGCAAATATATATAAAAACACTAGCAAAGCAACAGTCCCTAGAAAGGTGTTTTTTTTAAACAGAAATTGACCGGGAAACTCACCTCAAAACTTGCTGTGTTTTATGGAGAGTAATGGTGATAAGCAGTGGGTCTTCCTGGTTAATGACCTAATCTTAAAAAAACTCAAAACTGAACTGGAAAGATCCACGGGAAATCCAGCAATACTTCCCCACATTCGTGGATGGTAGAGGTGGTAAATCGCCGGCCATCCTAGCAGAAGGCCTAACCCCAGAGGACTCAAGGCTCGAATACGTGACCTCTTCCCAAACCCTCTTCCCAAACCGAAAGAGTGTGCGCACGTCTTACCAATTGAGCTAACCCTTGAGGCTAACTGGAACTAACTTAAAATGGTTTCAATCTTAAAAAACTCAAAACTGAACTAGAACTAACTTAAAATGGTTTTATTTATTAAGTAATGAGAAATTTTACTATTGGGGTTTAGGGTTGGACCAAATGCTCCCTATCAGAGCTATTCCAACTACCAATGGATTTGTCAATAAGGTTTTATTTTATTTTTATTTTTAATCTCTAAAATAATGATTCCTGGTATACAAGGAGAATCAAGGAATCCACATTTATTTATGGGTCCACAAAAAATATATAGATATCTTTTTATTTATTAATCAATAAAAACTTTTACCATCGGCATCGGTTGAGGGTGGAAACAAACAGTGGCTTTTATTTATTAAGTAATAAAAGCTTTTACCATTTTATTTATTAAGTAATAAGAACTTTTACCATGGGCATGGGTTGAGGGTGGGAGCAAATTATGGACTTTTATTTATTAAGTAATAAGAACCTTTACCATGGGCATGGGTAAACGGTGGGCTTTTGGGAGCAAATTATGGGCTTTTATTTATTAAGTAATAAGAACCTTTACCATGGGTATGGGTAAACGGTGGGCTTTTATTCCAAGGGTTGTATGGGTTGGGGGTTGAAGCAAACGGTGTGCTTTAATGTTATTCTAAGGGTTGGTCTTGTTCACATTTATTGTGGCTTGTAGTTTAAGAAAAGGAATTGGAAAACACGCATTGTTCACATTTATTCTGGCATGTGGTTTAAGAAAAATTATTGGAAAACATGCATTAAGGACGGCCAAGTGTTGGTTCTTGGTGTCTAAAAAATAATTTTTATCCTTTATGGTCTTTGAAATGAGGGGACATGTTGAGAAAATTTCTCACAATTCATTTTATTAAAATTCTCCAATCATATTATTATTTTTTTATTTCCACCATAACCTATCAAATAAAATGGATAAAAATGTATAAACAATATAACAAAATCAAATGATGGGAGGTCAAAAATATTATTGGATTTCTTGGATGGTGCATTTGAGGTGGATTAAGCTAAGGTTAAGGGTTTAGGATTCAACAAGGAAAGCTCCTTTCTATGTGATTTTGCACTTCTAGGTCAAATATGGAGAGCTATGAGGAGTTGGTGGATTAGTGACCCGATCATTTTCTCGATCAACAAATATGGGATGTGCCACTTGATAGGAAGGCGATAGACACGAGATTTGCAAGAGAAGAGGGCCTTTGGGGCCAGATGATGTAAGAAAGTGAAGTTGGAAATGTTAGTAGGTCTCTTTTGTTGGGTAACAGAAGTGGTTTTCTTCCATCCCTCGAGCCTCCAAGTTTGGTGTCGAAAGCAACTCCAACAATGCAACATTTATCTTGGTCCCCCTCCTCCCAAGTGTATTCCCAACCCTCTAAGCCCTGGTCCCTGTAGTTGGTTGTGTTTCCTATCCTGGATGCCCTAAATATTCAAGATGAAAATGGTATTTATGTCCCATCTTTGGGGATTCCTAATTTTCTTATTTCTCTTGGACAAGTGGATTTGTAGGTGTTCCTTTTTCACAGAGATCAGAGAATTCAAGTGGTGTTTTCTAAACCTAGATGGTCTTCTCTCATTATTTGGAAGGTTCCCATAAAAAACAACGGTCTCATCGGCTACCATCGAACACAGACTCTTCTCTCTAAGGGGGTGGCTGAGGAAGGATCTAGGGCTTAGCCCTCCAAAGGGGGTTAAGAAGATATATAACTACAAATGCATGTTTCAAGATCAGAATAAAAAAGAAGCTAAAGTTGGGGTAGGAAAAAGCATAAGTGCATAAAATCTTAACTCATGGTGGTTAAATTAGTCTTGGGCAAAGACATTTAGCTTCATAGTGTGGTAGATATGACAGAAAAAGCTATCATTGGAAGGACCCCCATATGGCATTTTGGTGTTAAAACCTTCAAAGATTAGGTAGAGTTAACCTAGGTTCAGAAATGAGGCTCCCTTCCTACGACTCTTGTTCTGGTAAGGGGATGTTTCAGCTTTTTGCTAAAATATCATGAAGATACCTAGTGGATTCTACAAAGAAATTGGCACATTGATTCCTCACCTATGGCACTCAAGCAGTGGTATCCTTTCTTTAATGCTAGATGAGAAAGATTTGATATAGATCTCGCTTGGGTTTAGCTTCTAGGGTTGCCCCTAGATTTATGGTCTTCGGGGGTTTTCATGAATATCGAAAACTATTTGGGAGAATTCTTAGAAGTTGTATGTCTTTTGAGACTTCTGGTGAAATGACAGTGGCCTAGGTTTTGGTTAAGATGCATGTAAGGGAAGGGTTAGGAGAAGAAATGGATATTGAGTTGGGATCTGGTTTATATGTCCAAAGGATGGATTATGAAGGAATTCCTTTTAGATGTCATCGATGACACTAATATGGACATTTAGTTGAGAAATGCCACTTGCCTTTTAGATCGAAGTCTGGATCTAATTCTCCAATAGACTCCACCAAGCGCATCTTCCCTATCAAGAAGATGGAAAATGTTTCCCCATCTCCAAACACAAGAAAGTTTGATGGGGTTAGCCCCTCGAAGGTGGATATTAAGGAAGAACCAAAATATTTGTCAAAGGTAGTCAGTCCTACCATTCTAGTACTTCCTACCATATGGGCTTCTCCAATGTTGATTGGTTCACAACCTGAGAAGAAAGGAAGTCAAGGTGATTATAAACCCAAACCAAAGGAAGCCTCTTTATCAGGTTTGATGGTTTCTTCTCTTTTCCTTTTAAATTCCATGGCATGCCCATAAACCCAAAGAGTGTCGAGTCAACATCAATCCACCCTCCTTTCCTTTGTGGGTTCCATCACAGCTCTTTCTCTTCTCCTTCCTTTAAAGTTGGAATCTTGTTTCAGAATCCGGGGAGGTTTAACTATCCCCCTAGCCATAATTTCTTATGAGATGGAGTCCTTAGAGGACTCAAAAGATGATGCAATAAGGTATAACCCAAGACCAATTTTTTTTTGAATAAATCCCAAAAATTTTCAATTATTCTGGGCACAAAGCCGAAAAGTCTTATGTTGGAAAAGGAAGAGGAAAATAGTCATATATTTCCATAGCCCAGGATAAAGCTAGGATTCATATGGCAGCTGGTAAACAATTTTCTATTGATGTGGCACTTAGAGCAGTGAAATCTCTCTTTAGGGTTTCCAAAAGAAAATCTCTCTTTCATCTACAAGGGTATGGTGATCCTTTCCAAAAAATTATCACTCAAGAGAGTGGTTGAAACTATTTCTCCAAAAATCCTTCTCCTACAGCAAACTTTGGGAGAGGAGTATGTTATTATTAAATCCTTGGGAGGTATTTTCAAATGTTTGATTTTTTAAATCCTTTGATGTTAAAGGAAATTATGGAGGATTGGTGATAGGATGGAATTGTAAGTCCATTAAGGTTTTAATTTTGTGGGGTTTTAACTCAGGCTTAAGTATTGAAGTCCTACCAAAAGTTTTGGGATTGGAGTTTCTAGTCCCCAATTTATATGGTCCTTATTTGAAAACGATGGTCTTCTAGGACGAGTTGATGAGAAATTCTTTTATGAATTCTGATATTATTATTCTAGGGGCCAATCTCAACTTTACTCTTGGGGAATTTAAAATTCGGGGTCCTAAAGCAACGATGGGATCCTTCTCAAATTATTTTCTATACAAGTTTGAGGGAAAATGTCTTTTAGACATTGAGCATGTAAAGCTTAAGTCGATCTAGAAAAACAAGAGGATTGGATAAGATTGAATAGCTAAGAGGCTTGATTGGTTTTTGGTCTCTGTATCCATAATGGAGAAATCTATGAACATGAGACAATGGGTCAGTAATTGGGGTGAGTCCAACAATTTTCGAATAATCCTAGAGATGAAGGGAAGGGGTCAAAATCTAGCAATTCCATTTAAATTTCACTTAGATTGGTTAAAAGAGGAAGGATTCATCTCCATGATGAGATATATTTAGATCCATTTTCTTCTTGACTCCCATCAATTGGCATCTACCCATTTTGCAAAAAATAAAATAAAACTAAAATAAACCACAACTTGATGGGCTCATCAGAAGAAGTTAACACATGAACACAAGATAAACTTAGTGAAGTATTCTCTTTAGGCTATTTACAATTCTTACGAGGTTGTGGGGGTGGGGGGGGGTTCATGAATTAAAATATATTCCCTCCCATTTGTAAATCAAACGAAGGAAACTATTAGAGGAATTAGATGCAACGTGGAGATTGAAAAGAAAAGCTCTCTAGCTCAATTTTGGAGATGAAAACACCAAGTTATTTCAAGCTTATGCAAAAGGTAGTTGTCTTAGAAACACGATTTGGTGTCTATGTAATCAGGAATGTAGACAGATCTCCTATTTTGATTGCTTTGCAAAAATGGGTAAGGACCATTTTTAGTCTTTATTGAAGGCATAAGAGGGAACTTCAATCGTTGAAACAATAAGGTTAGTCCAAATCTTTCCGAGTTTTATGAATGAAGATGATAATAGATCTTTAATGGTTGAAATTTAAAGAGAGAATATTATTGGGGTGCTTCATTGTTTCTAAAAGGATAAGAGCCCTGGGCTAGATGGTTGGCTGGTATAATTCTTTCTTTATATGTATGAGGTGATTGGGACTAATTTGCTAAAGGTAATAGAAGAATCCCACTCCTCTAGAAGATTTATGGTCTTTTCAACTCAAATTTTACTACTCTTATTTCCAAGATTGATAACCCAATCACTTTCGATTAATTCATGCAAATCTCCCTCTATAATGATATATATAAAGTGGTGGCCAAATCATTGCAAAATGAATCAAGGAAATCCTAGCCAAAACTATTTGTTATGAATTGTTCGACTTCTTGGAAGGGAGAGAGATCAATGAAGCAATAAGGATATCACTATTGTTGTAATTGTAACTTCCTAAGATATTCTGATGTATATTATCATTGTATGTCGCTGTACCCCCATCAGAGATTTGTTTCCCTCCTTTTGGGATATCATTATTGTATATGGTCCTTGAGGTACAACCTTCGTTGTAAATTGGGGCAGTAGTCCCCAAGATGAATATAATAAAGTGTATTGTTTAGTAGTCCTAGGTGAAGTCAGCCATGTTAGGGTAAGAGGTTGACCCAGTCATATTTTAGATCATGTCACTTGAGCAATATAAATAGGGAAGCTCCTTCCTCATTTTATACACACACTCACACTCTCTCATGTTTGCTTTAGGAGAGAGAGGATGAGGATGAAGAGAGAGAGAGCTCTTGGAGATCTTCTTCTTTGGTTTTTCCATCTCGTGATATTGTCTTAATGACAAAAATATTCTAAGGAAGTTTGTGGGTTTTTTTTCTTTATGGTTTCCCCGATGAAAATATTTGTCTCTTATGTATCTTGTGTATCTTATTCATGTTGGATATCTTGTTGTGCTTATTTTTCTTTCAGATAAAGATCAAAATGAAATTAAGATATAAAAGCTAACATGGTATCAGAGCCACTCTAAAGTAAGGCACTTTGCATCCAAAATACTGCTACAATGGAAGCTACTGGAAATTAGGATTTCATGCTTGAAAACCCTAGAAGACAACATCTAGTCATCTTTGGACATTTCTTATAACCTGAGATTGAAGAAGGATCGGGAGTTGAAACTTGGACAAGTCGAAGATGAAATATTTATGTACCTTGTATGCAAGTTTCAAACACATATTCACTATACTTTATGAGGTATGATTCCTCCAAATCATGGGTCCAGCCTCCTCCATAATATAGTCTTAAACAAGTGACCTAGGGAGAATTGCTATATCTCAAGCTATGAAGGAACAAATCAAATTTTGCAAGATCTTGCAGAAAGGGAACATACATTAGTTTCTTTGGTTCAATTTTCATAGCTCGAAGGTGAAATAGTGACAGGTGCAAGCCCGTACAAATTATCTATATTGAATCATTCCTTGAACAAGTCATTTTGGGAAACTTAGCATAAGTCCCACTTGGAGAACCAAATTATGTTATCACCCGTGGTTTGGAAAGAAAATAGACTAGGCTATCTCAGGAGGAATTTTGAGACCCTAGGGAGCATAAATTTTGTAGATACAACGGGACCAAATTTGGAGAAGTTTCAACTTTTGACAGCAGGACACTACGAGACACTGGAGGAAGAAACTAAGGAATCAAGTTTCAGAGTCTTCCCACCACATTTTTTAGAAAATGAGTACATTGGACAACTCACCTTGAAGAGGAGAATATTTCTCCTTGATCAAAAGTTTGTAATTCCAATCTTCTAAAATTAGGGTTTCTCTAACAAACCCTAGATTAGCCATCTCTGAAACTAGGTCAGGAACCTCAAACTGGTAAGATCTATATCTCTATTATTTCTGTTTGAGGTTTGCGACTCAAAATGAATCATCTCACCCATGTTGATGAGAATATTGGGGGAGATGACAACTTCTAAGCATGGAAGTATAGGATCTCTATGATCCTTGAAGAAAATGACTCGGATCAATATATTAGTAAGGAAGGCCTATATCTAGAGGGATATGAGGCTAAGGCTATCCATAAGAAAAACTTGGTCAAGGACAAGAGAATCATTGAAGATTCTATTAAGGATCATCTCATCCCTCATGTTTCATCCTTAAAGACACCTAAGGAAGTGTTCGATGCTTTGATGAAGCTGTTCAGGGGAACAAGCATCAATCGGAAGCTGATATTGAGGAACCAGTTGAAGAATGTGAAGATACATAACTGAAAGATCATGTAGTACTGATTCACAAGGGTTTGTCAAATAAAAGAACAACTTTAAGCAGTCGAAGAGAATTTGGAATAAGGAGAGATTGTTATGACCACCTTTAATGGCCTCCCAATATCATGGGATCGATTCATTCAAGGAATATGTACAAGAAGGTGTTGAAATATTTTAACTTCAAAGGATATTCTAAATGTATTTTAATAATGTAACCCAAGGGAGATTTTATTATTCCTCTGATAGGGTGTTACTATTGTATTTGGTCATCATAGAGTCATGAGGTAAATAATCCTCTTATGTCGGGTCTTTAGTACCCTAATATATAATATAATATGCTATTTTTAGTCTTCCTAGGTGAAGTCCGCCCAGACAGTTTATTGGGGCCAACTTGTCTAGTGCAAAAGTCAATTGACACATTGTGTATAAATAGAGGATTGTGGTTATTATTTGAACACAGACTCACTCACTTGTGTAGCGCATAGGGGAGAGAGAGAGACAAAACAAAAGGAGGAGAACTACTATTTTGATTTTTCCTTTATACATTTATACAAAGGAAGTTTTTGCTGGGTTTTCTTCCCCTTGAGGGTTTCCTGGGATAAATGCTATGTCTATATTGTGATTGTGTTTCTATCAGTGATTCTTGATATGCTATTGTAATTTTGAATTGAATACTATTGAATCTAGTCTAACATATGAAAAATTAACATGGTATCAGAGATAACCTGATTAGAGAAACTTTCACAAGGTGAAATTCTCCCTTCTCCCTCTCTGAAAGAAATTAGGGTTTCTGCAAAAGTTGGAGTTTTGAAGATATGATTGCATAGAAAGTTGTGCCCTCCTACAACTCATCTATTGAGCCCTAGATCCAATTTTTTGGATGGATATATATCCAAGAAAGACAAACCCTAGTTTGGCAGTGAAACAGAACCAGAAAATCTGTAGTGCTACAACCTCGCAAGTAGGATTTGAAGACTGAAGATTAGGGATGTCCAAAAACTAGGTGGATCAACCAAATCACCTCCTCCAAGCACATATACTGGTAAGGTCAATGTCATGTTTTGATAAATTTCAATTTTGAGCGACTTACTAGACAAGATGGCCCCAAGCACTAAACTTGAGGACAAATTGGAAGGCCTAGAAAACATCCTGGATTTGAAGTATAGGATTGGCCTCATTATGAAATATAATGGTCTTGAGAAGTACACCAAGAATGAAGTTGCAGAACCTGAATATGCTGAAGCTGAGGAGAAGCATGAACAAGACCTAATTAAGGAAATGAGGATCATTGTTGATTCTACCAAGGATAACTTGATCCCTCAAGTTTCATCTGAGAAGAAACCTAATAAAAATTATGATGTACTTTCCAGAATGTATGAAGGAAAGAAAATCAATAGAAAGATGAATTTGAGAGCTCAATTGAAGGGCACCAAGATGAGAAAAGGATAATATATTCAATATTACTTCACAAGGGTCTCCTAGATCAAAGAGAAGCTAAGTTATATTGGATATACCCTTGATGAGGATGAAGTGGTTATGACTGCTCTCAATGGCCTTACTAGACCTTGGGACTTGTTCATC
Organism: Pseudotsuga menziesii; assembly: GCA_001517045.1. Lineage (NCBI taxonomy): Eukaryota > Viridiplantae > Streptophyta > Pinopsida > Pinales > Pinaceae > Pseudotsuga > Pseudotsuga menziesii. Next base: position 93,105 of record LPNX010484371.1, read on the forward strand.
CAAACTTTGTGTTCCAGAAAATAAAGTATGAAGTTTGACATAGTGTGGGAATATTGCATACAAGAAGAAGCTAGAGTATCCAATAGAGAAGCTCTTCTTACAGAAAATGAACACGCTCTACCTACCCATTCTAAAGAAATATATCAATCAAAATTCAAGAGGAGTAATCATAAGTCTTCAAAGAAGAAATTATAGAAGAAGAAGAAGAAGGATTACTCAAAGTATCAATGCTGCAACTATCATAAGATATGACAACTTCTTGGAGAATGTCCATCCTCAAATAACAACAACAAAAAAGGTGTCATTCTCATATAGCTAAACATGAGGATGAAGAAAGACCTCGAAAGAAAACTAGAGGTGAAGATGTAGAAGAATATGTGTTATTCTCTACACTGTATGGGTCTGTAACACCTGGAGAAAATATATGGATTATTGATAGTGGTTCCTCTAAGCACATGACAGGAAAGAAGACAACTTTTTCAAATATTGAAGAGAATAAATCTCCCCAAAAGGTATCACTAGGAGATGACTATCAATATCCCATCAAATGCATTGGTGGATCAAGCTACAAGCTTGACTTTGGGACCTCCATGAATATGAAGGAAGTATTGTATGTACCAGGTTTGAAAAAGAACCTACTCTCCATCTTAACTCTAGATAAGAAAGGATATAGAGTTTCTTTTATATATGGACACGTACTTATGTGGTCCAAAGGAAAGACACTTGAAGATGATGTAGTCATTGGAGAAGAAGAAGGAGGATTGTATAAGCTCAAAGGACATTTAGAGACATCCCTTGTCCATGAGACTACTAGCTCAAGTGAACTATGGAATAGGAGAATTTATCACATCAACTACAAAGAATTTCCCTAATGTGAGCAAGGTGGTAGTAGGGTTACCAGATCTAAAGATCAAACACGAGGGAACCTACAAGGGATGTGCACAGGAAAAGAAAATCAAGAATCCCTTTCCAAAAAGTGACACAAAGACTAAATGTATGTTGGACCTAATCCATTATGATGTATGTGGTCCTCTGCCCTCCATATCCTTGAGTGGATATGAGTAATATGTCACATTTATTGATGACCATTTAAGAAATACTTGGATATACTTCTTGAAGAATAAGAGTGAAGATAGAGAACCAGTCAGAAAAGAGAATCAAGAAACTGAGATCAGATAATGGTGAAGAATACACTTCAAAGGAATTTGAAGCATTTTATAAGGAGGAAGGAATCAAGAGGGAACTAACCACTCCCTATAATCCCCCCAAAAATGGTGTTGCGTAAAGAAAGAATAGAACTATCATGGAAGCAGTAAGACCATGATTCATGACCAATACCTCCCCATGCACCTATGGGATGAAGTTGCAAGAACAATAGTATATGTGCAAAAAATATTATCTCATAGTGACCTTGGATCCAAGACTCCTGAAGAAATGTATACTAGAAAGAAACCCGAAGTAAACAATCTCAAGATATTTGGCTTCCCAGTATATGCACATATTCCTAAAGAGAAGAGAACCAAATTGGATCCTTATGGAAAGAAGGGAATATTTGTAGGATACTGTGAAGTCACCAAAGCATCCGGTATATACATTTTAGGATTCCATTATATTGAGATTAGTAGGGATGTAACTTTCAATGAAGAGGCATATATTAATAAATATAGAAGGTGTCATCTTGAAAAAGTACATGAAAAGGATGTACCTCCCATAAGTATAGAAGATGAACCAACTCCTGAAATAGTAGCATCAGAAGATCATGACATGCTAGATCCTCAAGAGCCACCTACTATGGATATCTCTCCAAAGAGAAAACCTGCTTGGGTAAGAGAAATCATTCAAGAAGCAGAAATATATGGAGCACCATAATGTTCCACAAGAACTAGAAAGAGATCAAATCCATATTCCAGTTATGTAGCTTTGATGTGTGATATTCTAGATAAAAAACCCACTAGCTATGAAGAAGTTGCATAGAAGAAAGAATGGGTAGAAGCAATGATGGAAGAATAATAATCGATCATGAAGAATGATGTTTGGGATATTGTTCCCAAACCATAAAAACAAGAGTGTGGTATCTTTGAAATGGATCTACAAGATAAAACATGGCGCATATGGAAGCATTAAAAAGTACAAAGCAAGATTTGTGGCTAAAGGATTCTCTCAGAAAGAGGGGATCGATTATGAAGAGACATTTGCTCCAGTAGCAAGGTACACTTCCACTAGAACTATCATGGAACTTGATTTCATGATGAGATGGGAATTACACAAAATGGATGTAAAGACATCCTTCCTTAATGGTGTGATTGACAGAGAGGTTTACATGAAAAAACCACAAGGATTTGAATTCAAAGATAGAGAAACTCATGTATGCAAGTTGAAAAAGGCTCTGTATGGACTAAAGAAAGCTCCTAGAGGTTGGTTTGGAAGAATAGACAACTTCTTGACAAGCATGGGATTTACCAAGACTAAAGCTGATCTTAATATTTATATGAAGATTATGGATGATGAACCAGTCATACTATTCCTATATGTGGATGATCTATTTCTGACTGGAAATGAGAAACATATCAAGGATTTCAAGAAGAAGCTAGATAAAGAATTCGAGATGAAAGATATTTGATTGATGCATTATTTCCTAAAGATGGAAGTGTGGCAGAGCCCGGAAGGAATATTTTCGAATCAAAGGAAGTATGCAGTATAAATCTTGAAAATATTTGATATGTTGGATTGTAAAACCATGGCCACACTCATGGACACAAATTTAAAGTTGTTTTCTGATTAGACATCTGAGCTAGTCGACATGACTCACTATAGAGAAATTATTGGGTCATTAATGTATCTGACGAACACAAGGCTAGATATATGCTTTGCTATGAACACCTTGAGTCAGTATCTAGTTAAATCTAGACAGGTTCACTTGATAGCTTCAAATCATGTGATGAGGTACCTAAAAGGTATGATTGATTTGGGACTGTACTATGGGAGAGATCATGACTACAATTTGTATGGGTATGGAGATTCAGATTGGGCAGGAAGTGCCACAGAGAGAAATAACACCTCAGGTGGATGTTATTGTCTGGGATGCTCCATGATCTCATGGTTTAGTCCATTGTTTATATCATCATATCCGAAGCAGAGTAAATTGCAGCTTGCTCCGCTTGTTTTGAAGTGGTATGGCTTAGAAAATTGATGTAGGAATATTTGACATGGAGGTAGACACCACAGTAATTTTCTATGACAACCAGAGTTGTATAAAAATTACAGAGAATACAGTGTTCCAAGACAAATCGAAGCATATAGAAATAAAATATTTTTATATAAGGGATATGGTACAAAAGGGGTCCATGAAGCTCCAGTATGTGGGTACCAATGAGAAAGTTGTTGATTTACTGACCAAGCCTCTATCTCTGAGGAAGTTCAAATATTTCCACGACAAGCTTGGTGTAGTTCGAAAGGAGGAAAAGTGATGGGACTACAAATCATGAAGGAATGGACCTTCTTCAAAAAGGAAGACCAAGTCAAAGACATGAACCGTCTGCGGATAAAGGGGGAGTAGGTTGATAATATGAAATTTCCTAGGAAAGGGGGAGAAATGACGAGACTAACATCGATGATGGATGACAGTGATGATGGTATGACATTTATTTTTGGATGATACTATCCTCTCTCGAGGATGGAAGGTATAACACTTTGTGCATGAGAGTGGTCCTTACTTGTTAAAGGATGACCCTGTAAGATGTTACTCTCGTATGGAGAATACTCACATTAAGTTGTGAATACCATAGATTAAACACTCGCTCAGGAGTGGTCCTAACCTCAGTGGTCTAGATGCTCTACGATGAGTCCTCATGGAAGACATGACTAACATTTTTTATGCAGTCGATATCTGCTTTGTAGACTATACTCTTGTAGGGAGAGTATGCCTACATTCATATCTATATTCCATAAAATAACACTCGCTTGGGAGTGGTCCTAACTTTAGTGGCATGGATTCTCTATGATGAGTCCTCATGGATGTCGTAGTATAACACTCACTTGGGAGTGGTCCTAACCTGTGTGGTTTGGATGTTCTACAATGGGCCAACATTGTGTATGCAGTCAAGATCTACTTTACAGGAAATACTCTTGTTTGGAAGAGTATTCCTACACGCAAGCGTAGATACCATGGTATAACACTCACTTGTTAGTGGTCCTAGCTTGTATGGTATGGATGGTCTATGATGAGACCTCATGGATGATAGGGCTAGCACTGGGTGAAGTCGAGATCTACATTTAGCTGTAGATGATTCATCTAATCAATTTCATGGATCATGCTGATGGAGGATTGCATCATCCTTGGACTTATGTCCTAAAGTGATCGATATTGATCATCTCACAAATAGATCATGTGTACTATAGGTAGCATGGCAACGAAGGATCAAGTATATTGAAGTACAATAGTGAAGGGTCAAGTAGATAAAAGTACGGCTAAAAAAGACCAAGAAGGATCAAATTACTGTTGCAAAGGATCGAAAGGATCGAAGTGCTGCTATAAATGGATCGAAAGGATTGAAGTGATACTATAAGGGATTGAGAAGATTGAAAGGCTACTACAGAAGATCAAAGTGCCATTGCAAAGGATTGAGAAGATCAAAGTGCTGCTGCAAAGGATTGAGAAGATCGAAGTGCTGTTGGAAAGGATCAAGAAGATCGAAGTGGTTTTTCAAAGGATAAAAGTATTGCAAAGGATCGAAAGATCAAAGCATTGCTTCAAATAAAGGATCAAATGATCATGTGATGCATATGATAAAGAGTAACTGTTCTAGTTATTGATTGTGAAAAACTTCATGTGACATATATATGTATTATCTTGATGTACTATTGTAGTTGTCTCTTTGATCTCCTATAGACTGTAATGATGTTGTCAGTAGAATAACCTTCTCATTAAGGGAGAGTGTTGAAATATTGTAACTTCAAAGGATATTCTAAATGTATTTTACTGATGTAACCCAAGGGAGATGTTATTATTCCTCCGACAAGGTGTTACTATTGTATTTTGTCATCATAGATTCATGAGGTAAATCCTCCTCTTGTGTCGGGTATTTAGTACCCTAATAAATAATAAAATATACCGGTTTGAGTCTTCCTAGGTGAAGTCATCCCAGACAGTTTATTGGGGCCCACTTGTCTAGTGAAAAAGTCAATTGACACATTGTGTGTAAATAGAGGAGTTGTGGTTCTTATTTGAACAAAGAATCACTCACTTGTGTAACACATAGGAGAGAGAGAGGGAGAGAACAGAAGGAGGAGAACACATTTTTTGTGTTTCCTTTTATACATCTTATACAGAGGAAGTTTTTGCTGTGTTTTCTTCCCCTTGAGGGTTTCCCAAGATAAATGTTGTCTCTATCTTTTGATTGTGTTTCTATTAGTGATTCTTGATATGCTGCTGTGATTTTGAATTGAATACTATTGAATATCATATAGCATATGAAAACTTAACAAAAGGAAGTTGATCTCTTTTACCACACTATGGGAAGAATGCATACAACATGAAGATCGAATCATAAAAATAGAGGATAATATGGGAGAAAATCAAGATCAATCTCTCACATTTCACACCAGAAGAAATCATAGAAAGAATGAGGACCATCATCACAACAAAAGGAAGGACCATCATCACAAAATACAAAAGGAATTCAGAAGAGATCCTTCCAATATTAGATGCTACAATTGTGATGAGAAGGGACACTACTCCAATGAATCCTTCAATAAGAAGTCAAACAACAAAAGACACCATGATCACATGGCTAAAGATGATGAACCAACTAATAAAATATTCAGAGAAGAAAAGGAATATTCCTCAAGTGACGAGGAATATATCTGAGCTTGAGAATCTTGACATGGTATGACAATATGGACAACTTCTTGATGAGCTTAGGATTTACTAAGATTAAAGTAGGTTTCAAACTTTACTTTAAGATTGAAGGTGAAAGATTGGTATATGTCAATGACCTGACAAAAGAGGATGAACTCATTGTATATTAAAAGGAGAAGCTTTCCACTGAGTTCGAGATGGAAGACCTTGGTATGATGCACTACTTCTTAGGCATGGAGTTGTGGCAGAGTACGGATGGGATTTTCCTTGGTCAAGGAAAGTATGCAATAATTGAACTTGAAGATACTGTGTGATGCTTCATCAAATTCGGTTGATTCCATGATGTATCATTAGATGATTGGTTCATTGATGTTCTTGATGAGTACAATACCATACATATGCTTTGTTGTGAAAACATTAATCCAGTTCCTGATGGATCCAAGACATGTTCACTTGGTTTCTACAATGCATGTATTGAGGTACTTGAAGAATACAATTGAGTATAAGCTCAAATATGATGCGAATTAGACGAATAAATTGCACGGTTATGTTGATTTGGATTGGTCAGGAAGCGCCACTAATAGGAAGATAAATATGGGTTGTATCTTCAATTTGAGATCTGGTGTGATCTCCTGGTTTAGCAGGAAGTAGTCCTGTGTGGCGCTGAGTACAACTGAGATAGAATATGTTGCATCCTGCTCAGCTAGTTGTGAGGTAGTATGGATTCAAAAGATACTATATGATTTGTTTGAATTGACTTGCGTTTTTTGTATGATGTAGAGAGGAGTAGTGAGGCTCCTATAAAGAGGGAGTAATGAGTTCTAAAATAGTCAAAGATGTATCTTGTTTAGAAATGTAAAATATCCTAGCATGCTCCTATGCTAGAGATGGAGAGAGACCAGTATACCCAGATGCATGAGATCTCACATGGGAAAATATATAGGTCTTCCTTCAGTGGAAAAGATCATGGTGTAGTACGTTGGTTTCTTGGATGTAATCAGTCATGTAGGTTGTTCTTGAGCGGAAAGTATCTTGGCGTAGTGCGCAGGTTTCTTGGATGTAATCAGTCCTGGTACTGGTTTTCCTGGAGTGTAAAATATCTTGGTATGATATAAATAGGGATGCATCCTCCTCATTTGATACACACACTCACACTCTCTCATGTGCACTTTAGGAAAGAGGGGATGAGGATGAATAGAGAGAGATGTTGGAGAAATATTGTTCTTGGTTTTTTCCATCTTCTAATATTGTCTAAGTGAGAGAACTATTCTGAGGAAGTTTGCAGAGTTTTCTCCTTTATTGTTTCCCCGATGAAAATATGTCTCTTGTGTCTCTTGTGTATCTTATGCATCTTAGATATCTTGTTGTGGTTTTTATTCTTTCCAATAAAGATCCAAATGAAATTAATATAGAAAAACTAAAAATCACAATAAGGGATTGATAGCATCAAGACTATAATTTTAAAAGGTTTGGCATAAAATATGACCTCTCAAAAGCATATGATTGGGTTAATTGGATTTATATCCATTTCTTATTAACTCATTTTCATCAATTGGATCATGAGTTGTATCTCCTCGATTTGTTTTGAAATATTGATTAATGGGTCGAACTCACCTTTTTTCCATTCCTAAAGAGGATTGCATCGATGTTTTCCCCTCTCTCTTTTTTTTTCTACTAGTGGTAAAAGGTCTAAGTCGAACATTGATATAAGAAGCTGAGAAGATTGGACGTTTCAAGAGAATTTATATCTCCCAATATCGATATATTTCTCATCTTCTCTTCATATAAGACATCTTAATATTTTGTGATGGATTGAGGAGAGATGAAAATAAATTGGCTAGTATACTATTCCTCTTCATGCATGCCACTGGAATGCAAATTAACGATAAAAAAAAATCCTCTATTGTATGAATTTTCGATCCTCTATTATATACTGCCGACTTGCATATGACGTGTAAGTAGCCTATGGTGTTGTACAACATTACATTGCTACTTATCTAGAATGAATCCTCTGTGTTGACATATTGGGAGTAGTGCACACTCTTAATAAATGTTATGATAGAGATGGAAGACATATAGAAAGTTATCGTATGTAAACGGGATATGGATGAATATTGTAGAATTGGACATGATAGTTGCACGATTGTGTGACATATATATTTATGCATTAGAATTTGTCACTATTAATATGTTTTTGGAAATTATGAAACGTTTCTAATCATGCAACTTAACTTGAATTGTAGGAAAGATCATGTACAATCACCTACAAGAAAAAGAAGGATGAGACTAAAACCTATAGAGGATAGCAAGCTCATAGATGGGTGCAATAGGAACTTTGAACAAAGTTCAAGATAGAGGATCTTGGTATCAAGTGACCTTAAGAGATTGTATAAATGGATACATAGAATATCAATAGTAGAAGAAGCTACGTGTTACTGCAGTACATAATGTTATGATACATAGGGTACAAAAAGCAAAGGGAGAATGATGCTCTGCTTCAGAGGGAGTGAATGCAGAAGATCTCCAAGTTTGAGAATCTTGACATGGTACGACAATATGGATAGCTTCATGATGAGCTTACGCTTTACTAAGAGTAAAGTGGGTTCCAACCTTTACTTTAAGATTGAAGATGGAAGATTGGTATATGTTGGTGACTTGACAAGAGTAAACGAACTCATTGTAGATGAAAAGGGGAAGCTTTCTGATGTTAAGAACCCATGTCGAACCCCCTCTTTATTTTGTTAGTATATTTGTTCGAACGCATATGCTTTGTAAGTCATCCCATTAGTATGTTTTATTATCCCACATTTATGGGGAGTAATTAATAGTTGTTAAGACGTCCAATTAATATGTTGCATTATCCCACATTCATGGGGAGTAATTAATAGTTGTTAAGTTGTCCAGTTAATATGTTGCATTATCCCACATTCATGGGGAGTAATAGTTGTTTAGATTAGAATTAGTATATAAGTATGTGTTGAGGATAATGAAAGAAGCAAAGAGTTATTTTGTATTGAGCTTGCTCAAAGGAGGTTGCTCCCTCGAAGTGGCCTGCAATTAATATAAAAATCTCTTCTGTGATCCATAATTTGTGTTATATCGTGCATTCTCATTGTTTATTGTAGGAGGTTCTCCATGCTAAGTTCAAGAGGGAAGACCTAGGGATGATGAACTAATTCTTAGGAATGGAGGTGTGGCAGAGTGTGGAGGGGATTTTCCTTGGTCAAGGAAAGTATGCAGTATGATGGACTACAAGGTGACAACCACACCTATGATATCGAACTTGAAGCTACTATTTGATGCTTCATCAGATTTGGTTGATTCCATGATGTATCATCAGATGATTGGTTCATTGATGTGCCTGACAATAATGAGACCGAACATATTCCTTGTTGTGAACACACTGAGCCAGTTCCTAATGGATCCAAGACATTTTCACCTGGTTTCTACAAGATATGTATTGAGGTACCTTAAGGTTACATTTGAGTATGGGATCAAATATGACATGAATTAGAAGAATAACCTACATGGTTATGTTGATTCAGATTGGAAATATAGCACCATTGATAGGAAGAGTACTTCAAGTTTCTGCTTCAGTTTGATATCCGATGTCATCTCTTGGTTTAGAAGGAAGCAATACGGTGTGGTGATGAGTACATTTGAGGAAGAATATGTTGCAGATTGCTTGACTAGTTGTGATGTGGTATGGCTCTGAAATATACTATTTTATTTGTTTGATCTATCTTGATTTTTTTGTATTATGCAGAGAGGAGTAGTGAAGCTCCAAAATGTGATCCAAAACAACACTCCTAGAAAGAGGGAGTAACAAGTTCTAGCATAGTCATAGATGCAGGTTGTCTAGAAATGTAAAATATCCTGACGTGATCTTATGCTAGAGATGAAAAGAGACTAGAAGATGCAGATGCATGAGATATCACATGGGAAAGGAGATAGTTTTTGCTTGAGTGAAAAATATCCTAGAATAATACGCAGGTTTATCGGATGTAATCAGTCATGTAGGTTATCCTTGAGCAGAAAAGATCCTAGCATAGTACACGGGTTGCTTGGACATAATCAGTCCTAGTATAGGTTGTCCTAGAGTGTGAAATATCCTAGTGTGGTACGTAGCTTTCTCTAATGTAATGATTCGTGTGGGTTGTCCTAGAGTGTAAAAGATCCTGGCATGGTACGTAGGTTGCTCGAATGTAATAATTCATGGAACGTTATCTGAAGTGTAAAATATCCTTGCATGGTACACAGGTTGTTCATATGTAATAAGTCCTTGAGGTTGACCTGGAACGAAAAAATATCTTGGCATGGTCCACTGGTTGTTCGGTCGTAATCAATCCTTGTATGTGTGTGTTCCCAAGTTGGAGATGATGAAGTCACAAGGCACTTGGTGTGCAGCTAGGAAGTTTTGACATAGTGGAAGATGCAGGTTGTCTTAGTGACGTGAAATATACTCACATGATCCTATGTTGATATAACATAGGTTGGATGTAGAGAGATGTAACACACTTGGCGTGCTCGTAGGTGATTCCCGCATACTAGAAGATGCAGGTTGTATTTGCGACGTGAAAGGTCCTGGAATGCTCCTATGTTGGTAGAACGCAGGTGGTATGCATCTGGGTTGTGTTGTGTTTTCTCTAAGTGTTTTTTTGTAGGACAATGAGATGATCTAGATATGATGAGATGAGAATAGGAGATGCATGTGATTGCATTGAAAATGCAATGAATGGTCCTGGGTTGTTCTTGTGTGATGGCTTGCTCGTGGATATGATGAAGACCTGATGAGTATTAGTATTACACCCAACATGAAACATTGATGTCTCTGTAGAAAATCCTTATGGCAGATATATTGGACAAGATGAGGACTATGGAAGCAATGACAATGATGACATGACCAGATATGTTGATGACTATTGTGAGAGAGAATACCTTCCTAGTTAAGAGGGAGTGTTGTTGTATTTGTAAGTTGGAAATATATTCTGATGTATATTATCATTGTATGTTATTCTACCCTCATCGAAGATGTGTTTCCCTCATTTCGGGATGTCATTATTGTATATGGTCCTTAAGGTACAACCTTCATTGTAAGTCAGGGAAGTAGTCCCCAAGATGAATATAATAAAGTGTATTGTTGAGTCTCCCTAGGTGAAGTTGGACCTATTAGGGTAAGAGGTCGACCCAGTCATGTTTTAGGTAAATTTGCTTGAGGGATGTAAATAGGGAGCAACCCTCCTCATTTGATACACACACTCACACTCTCTCATGCTCGCTTTAGGAGAGAGGATAAGGAGAGAGAGAGAGAGTTCTTTGAGACATATTGTTCTTGGGTTTTTCCACCTTGTGATATTGTCTTAGTGACATAACTATTCTGAGGAAGTTTGTGTGGATTTCTCCTTTATGGTTTACCTATTGAAAATCTTTGTCTCTTGTGTATCTTATGCATATTGGATATATTTTTGTGCTTATTATTCTTTCAGATAAATATCCTAATGATATTAAGATAGAAAAATTAACAATCACAATAAAGGATTCATAACATAAAGACTAGAAATTTAAAAAGGATTTATGGTAAAAATTGACCTCTCAAAAGCATATGATTGGGTTAATTAAGTTTATATACATTTCGTATTAACTAATTTAGGGCTTTAGGTTCCTGTTGGGCCATGAAAGAGAAGAAGGAAGAAATAGAAGTGCAAGTGCAAGGCAGGAAAAACAAATGCTCAAAAAGAAGGAAGAGGTAAAGGAAGGAAAGGAAGCATAAAAGGAAGAAATATGCGACAAGGAACAACATGATGAAGGAAAAGAGAATTTGTGGGTAGGTAGAAGAGTACAGGATCGAAATTGACATGTCATGAAGACTGTAGGTGCTCGATTCATTGGAAGACTGAAGGATGATTTTGTGGCTAGTTATGGCCTGCACAACATGTATTGAAATACGTTTCTGCAGCTAGTTATGGCCTTTACAAATGTAATGAAATACATTTTTGTGGATATTTATGACTGTAATAAATGTGTTGTACCCAATCAAACTTACGCGGTCTTGTAGAATCTATAAATAGGAGGAACTCATTTTGTATAAAGGTTGGTTAGGTTGGTTGTTAGAAGTTCATAATAGTTAGAAATACTTAAAGGGATAAGAGAGAAGTCTGATAGTAGTACAAGGTTGTTGATATGTGGATTTACAGCTATGTGCACAGACCATTTTGTAAGAGTCAATCTGCAGCTCAGTGCACAGATAGTAGAGTAGAAGAGTCAATCCAGGCTGTGTGCAGATCAGTAGGAGTAGAAGAAAGCATAATAAGAATAGAGAGCATGAGATCAAGAAAGAGTCTAAGCTAAAAAGACATATCTCAAAATAATCTGCAGTCAATTCACAGACTGCAAGGTGCCATATATTTCTCATGCCAAATGAAGAGCACCTTGGTGGTTTTTCTTAGTTGGGTTTCCACGTTACATCTTGTGTCGAATGAATGTGCTTGTTGAATGGTTGTGAATAGTAATTGGTTATATTGCATTACTTATACTTATTGTTTAAATGAATGTCACAATATTGATAAAAGAAGTTGAATGAATGAATGACTAAAGCATTGTCAAATCATTTTGTACTATTTCATGCTCATTTATTGTTAAGTTGTAATATAGTCTTGCCACAGTCCTTTATTGTTAAGAAATCATTTGCGTCGCACAGTTGTGCCAGTTGTTAAGTTGTTAAGGGAAATTATGTGTCCCACGTTGGTTTTGTTGCACTGCTACACTGTTGTCGAGTTAGTAAAAATACTACAATCTTTCAACTCTGTTGAGCTCTTTGGCCATGCACTAGGGGAATTTAATCCCTCACCGACTGTGGAAACATGGTTCTAGAAGTTACACATTAAGATATCTCAGGTGAGACTATGCCTACCTTGCAGGTGTTTTCGGCTGAGCTTGATCCATCGAGCCGATGTATTTGGTTGTTTTGTTGATCTTGTGGGTTTGTTGAACTGGGTCGCGAGAGTGGGGAAAAGTGGCCAAAAAATGCTTTCATTGCCAGGACCCTTAATCATTTGAGTCGAGGGAAATGTTGTGGCATCCATCAAAGAAGGAAATTGAGGATTGGATGGATTCTAAGACATTAGCATTTGTGCAAGGAGAGAGCATGATATCGCGGTTAAGCACATAAAACTGGTTGGACCGATACCTATACACAGATATTGACGAAATATTCTTTGTAGAGTTTTCTATTGTGTTGCATGAGTGGTTGTCAATATTGGAGACTTGGAAAACAAACTTTCAAAGATGGAAAGTAGTCAAGTGGAGTGCTCAGTTGGATCATGAGTTAACCAATGTAAGTAATCCCATCCCTAAAGCTATTGATTTTTGGGTTGACATTATTTTGCAAGGGTATATTACTAAGTTTGCAGTTGAGACAATAAGCTCATATAGTGAGTTGGAAATAAATATTTTCCAAGGACCCCGCAGAAGGTACCTGGCTTCTATAAAATTATGGATAAAAATGATCGTCTATGAGAAGGACATTTTGTAGTTGAGCAGTTGAATCACATATTCAGGAGGAAGGATATGTCGTAGATAGCCTATAAAGAAAATGGGAAATAGTGAGCTAAGATGTTCCCAGGAAGTACAGAACCTGAACTAGAAGATGGATTTTTAAGAAGTGGAAGGAGGTTTTGGTCAGGAAAAAGAAGAAAGACACTAGGAGGAAGACAGACTCCTAGTTTGTTTGAAGAAAGAGAGTTTGAAGTTGATTTGTGGCTAGACGGAGGGTCTTGCGATGAAGAGGAAGTTTATAGCCCAATTTTTTAATGAGCAGAAGAATCTAAAGAATATGTAGAGACACCAAAATCAAAATGTCGCTACACCACATGAGGAGCATCGCCAGAGGTAAGGTCTAGAACCTTGTATCCTGAGAGAACTATCAATACTAATAGTACTAGTGCTGCAACTAGTGAGCAAGGAAGTCCTCCTTCATTAAATTGTTCATTAAACATCCTCGATGCCAAATCAATGGATGGGGAAGATATTAGATTACCTACATTCTATAGGAATGGAGCACAAGATCTAGAGAAACATTGGTTACTCTGTGAAGCTATTTGGACGGTTCACCAAGTTCACAATGTGGACATAAGGAAAGAGAATATGATTACGACTCTACGAGGTCATGTGCTGGACTGGTTTATGAAGTTTTCCATAGTACTAGTAGGAAACCCATAGAAGATTTTTGATGAGATCTTACTTGCAATGATTTGTGAGTTCAGAAAACCTAAATCTGAGTCGCAGTGTATCACTGAGATCAAGGAGATAAAGCAGTTACCAATGGGATTTGTATGGGATTTTGATCAAGGGTTTAAAAATATGATGGCGAAAGTTCGTTTCCAAATTTCATATGTACATCATAAAGAGTGGTTTATTACTGCAATATTACCACACATCTGAGGGCCATTGATGCAGTAGAAGATTGTGTCACAGAAAAAAGCACTAGAAATAGCGATGAAGCTGGAATCCTCACCGATCGGAGATGGAGGCACAGGAATGATGCAGATTCAGTCACAGTTGGATAATATGACGGTACAAAATTAGTATATTAACAAGGAAAAGGAATTCCAAGAAGACTTATGGTGTATAAGATGTACAAAATATGGACACACCAAGGATAATTGTCCGTCATACATGAACTATATCTTGTTGGGTGTGCCTAATCCTTTGAGTACTCAAGGACTACCTTGGTGCCAAATATGCCAGACTAGAGGGCATTGTGATGAGGGCTATATATACTTGTAGAAGATTGTAAGTACCCTGACTCACCTTTTTTGTAAACTCTGTAAGTCAGTAGGACATGATGAGAAGGATTGTAGAGCATACAAGCTCTTGTAGGAGAAGATAGTCAACACCTAATTAATGAAGAATGACGGGAAGATTCAAGATGAACAAGCACAAGCACACTACCAGTCTACACATTTTCCAAAAAATTAGTATCAGAATCAAGATCATCCTCAATACCCATAGAATCAATATCCACCACAACAAACACACCCTGAGGGAAGGGGGGGTGGAAATTTTAGATGTAGAGGAGGAGGAGGATTTGGCATAGGAAGAGGTCAAGTTGTATGCTATAATTATGGGCGTCTAAGAAATTATGATGGAGATTTCTAGGATCCTGTAAATACATGTTCATATTGCAAAGTGCATGACCATAACGTAACAATTTCCCTAGTTGATTGCAAAGTGGCAAAGTCGGGCTATCGGAGTTCCTAACCCCGCACAGAATCCAAATCCAAATCCTAACCTAAATGTTCAAATGATTACTGATGAGCTAAGAGAACCAAGTGTTGTTGTTGTTACACAAGGAGGTACTGAGACTGGAGCTGATCGAAATATACCACAGTAATTGCCATAGGTGCGACCTGTGATGCAAAAGAAAGTACCATTCAATGTTAAAAAATATATGCAAGTATTCTTGGACATGCAACCAGAGTTTGTATATTTCAAACAACCATTGGCCTCCATCGAGGTCAAGGAGATGCTCGAACATTTCCAACAGATATTTTGGAAACAGGATCCAAAAAAGGTTAGTAAGCTCGAGACATTTCTGTCAAGTTGCTTAGCATTGATCCATGATAAAGATGATGTTGTATAGTTGCAAGCTCTTATCAAAGAAACCCTGTCGCAACCCAAAAAAAGAGTTAACCATGTTAAAAACAAATTCAAAAATGGGTGCGAGTTAAGACTGACTGCCCAGATCGAAGACTACGATATGGATTATACTATCCTAGATCTGGGGTCAAACATCAATATTTTTATGTGACAAACATGGGAAAGCCATGCTTAGATTGGTCCCCTGTCCAGTTGAGGCTTGCAAATTAGGAGAAGGTACTATCGATTGGTAGATTGAGTCAAGTTCCTATCAAAATTGAGGGGCTGTGCACATTTGTTGATTTTGAAGTTATCAACATTGTTGATCACACAAACCCATATCCTAGGCTTCTCGAATAGATATTTGGGCAATAGAAAATCATACAATCATAAATTTTAAGAAAATAATCCTCTCATTGGAGGATGAGATGAGGGTAGTGTCACCCATTGATCCATTGGAAGGACAACGATATGTCGAAACATTCTACAGTGAAGGACAGGGTGATTATCTGTACCATATCTATAATATTAGTTCCTTAAAAGATGACTACGTCAATTCTACAACAGATGGGAATCTGAGTTGGAGGAGTACTAGCTCATGCACATCAGATTTAGGAGAGGTATTGGAGAATTGGAAAAACAGACTACATGAGGTATCTATGAGGAGATGCACTAGAGTTACAAGGTCTATGCGATGGGTGGAGAATCAGTCAAGGGAGTTACCCACATATAAAGTGTTACCTAATATTGTGACCTTCCTAAGTGAGTTTGAAGGATTTGTAACAGAATCGCAACACTTGTACCTATTAGACTATGTGTTGAAAGATACCTCCGCTAGATGGTGGGGTAGGCATAAGCGGTTTATATCTGAATGGAAAAAATGTAGAATATTTCTAGAAGTCATATTTGAGGAAGAAGTCACAGTATTGAATCAGAAGTGCACGGGGCTCTTGAACCCTGTCAACCACCTTAATTAGTGTCGCACGACATTTGTAGAATACCCACGAGAGGAATGGATCCATCATTTCATACACACATTGGAGATGACACCGAGGAGCTGGTATACATCCATGGAGTTGTGACAAGGAATTTAGGATTGGGACGAGGTTGTTAAGCAATTTGTGCACACCTTTGCATTTTTTGATGAGTAGCCGACAATTGATGTTTTTCTTCAAACGATCAAGGAGATGGTATTCATTGAAATCTTTGTCAAAGTGGGAAATTCCCACCAGTGCAGCGCAACCATCCAGCAATGGATGGCTTGTTACAATATGGATGGGGACCCATATACCAACATTAACATACCATAATCAAAGGGTACGTGCTTGGTAGAAGGAAGTGTTATTTCGAGCAAACAGTTCCTCAAGCTGCTAAAAGTCAAGAAAGTTAACATTGGTTCGCCAGAAAACCAAAAGTTCACCAACATAGGAGACTTTTGGGATGATAAAATAGTTGCAAAGATCACAAAATTGATGCATGAGTTTCAGTATATGTTCCCTACCAACTACTTAGAGATGAAGGGAATACTAGGATATCTGAGGGAGATGAAAACACCCTTGAAACCAAATGCAAAACCAGTTGAAAAGTGACCTTATAGGTTGAATCCAAGGTATAAAGAGAAGGTGAAAGCTGAGTTGGAATGAATGATCGAAGCAGAAATCATTAAGCCTATTGAATAATTAGAATGGATCAGCCATATAATCATTCATGATAAAAAGACAACATGTGAGGTCTGGATCTCTGTCGACTTGAGGAATATGAATGATGCACGCTTGCATGATCCATTCCCAACATAATTCACGGATGAAGTACTTGAAAGTGTCAAAGGACAGGAGATGTATTCATTCATCGATGGATTTTCTAGCTATGATCAAGTAAGAATAGTGAAGGAGGATTGACACAAAATGACCTTCGTTATAGAATGGGGATGCTATTAGTATATGGTAATGCCCTTTGGACTCAAGAATTCCCCTGCTATTTTTTCTCTAATAGTATTTTCTGCTTTCAAATATTTCATACATAAATTTCTTAAAGTCTACTTTGATGATTGGAGCGTGTTTGTTCTAGTAAGAGACCATATTGAGAGTCTACACATGATGTTCAAACACTGTCGCTAGTATCATATCATGTTAAATTCAAAGAAATGTATTTTTTGCACACCATTCGATGTATTGTTAGGACATGTTGTGTATTGTGATGTAATTTTGGTCGACCCAACAAAATTTGTGATTATCGTTAACTTACCACCACCTACATCATCCACACAACTCAGATCAATCCTAGGATGCACTGGCTATTATCAAAAATTTATCAGAGGATATGCAAAGATAACTACACCTATGGAGAAACTTTTGAAAAAAGATGTGAAGTTCTAGTGGACAGAAGCTTGTCAGGAAAGTTTATACAAGTTAAAAAGCAAGATGGCCACTATGCCAATACTAGTATTTCCCGACTGGAAGAAGAAGTTCCATTTTCATGTCAACATGTTGTCTGTCATGCTTAGCATAGTCATGACGCAACCGGGCGAGGGTGTGCTTGACCACCTTATTTTTTTTTCCAGTATAAAAATGTTGACAATAGAGAAAAAAATTATGATGAAATAAAGAGAGGGACTCGCCATGGTATATGCACTATAGAAGTTCTGACACTATTTGTTGGGTGGACATTTTAAAATGTACACTGACCATTCGACATTAAAATACCTAGTCAACAAGCCAATTTTGGGAGGGAAGATTTGTCGATGGCTCCTCCCATTTTAATAATTTGACTTTGAATTCATTGTTAAACATGGTCGACAAAATGTAGGGCTTGATCACTTGTCAAGGATAGAAAGTGGTGAAGAACCAACCAGGCTGGAGGATAACTTGCTTAGCACACAATTATTTGTAGTCATTGTGGTTGATAAAAAATTTGAGGCTGTCATTCACCTTTTTGAGTACAAGTTATGCGTCTGAATGGTTAACCACTACTCAGAAGAAGAATTTGGTCATCAAAGCCACTGATTTTACGTTGATATTGGGGCAACTATACAAGATGGGCCTTGATGAAATATTGTGTCAATGTGTTTTTGACCACGAACAAAATTGGATAATGAGAGAAGAACATACCAGTGTCGCAGGAGGACACTACATTGGAAAGGAAACCATGAACACGATATTGCAAGATGGATTATGGTGGCCAATCATACATATGGATACTAATAGCTTTTGTTGACGCTGCAATTTTTTCCAAAGGACAGGAAAATCACCGCGACGTGATGAGATACCACTAGAGCCATATATAACCCTTCAATCACTTGATAAGTGGGGCATTGATTTTTTTGGTCCTATCAGTCCACCAGGAAAATGAACCGGTGCATTCTATATTATCACAACAACAAACTACTTAATGATATGGGCTAAATCCACACTTGTTAAATATTGTACTGATGCGAGTGCGATAAAATTTTTATTTGAAAATGTGCTGACTAGATTCAACTGCCCAAAAATTATTCTAAGTGATCAAGTTACGCATTTTGTTAGCAAAATGATTGATGAGATTACTGCAGAGTTCCAGATTCAGCATAAGAAAATGACACCCTATCATCCTCAGGTGAATGGAATAGTTGAAGCATTCAACAAGATTCTGAAAAATGCATTAACCAAAGTATGTAATGTGCACAGAGAGTATTGGAATTAGAAAGTTTCATCTATGCTATGGGTGTACCACACAACTTGCAAATGATTAACAAGACACACTCCATTTAAACTAGTCTATGGAAAAGAAGATGTTATTCCAATGGAACATATTATGGCGAGCCTAATAATTGTTGGACTGATGGAAATGACCGACATAGATGCTGTCGAGAAAACACTGTCGCAGCTTGTTCAAATGGAGGAAGAATGCTTCATCGTAGGATTCCATCAAAACATAGAGAAGACAATCAAGAAGGCATGGCATGATCATCATATCATAAATAATCATTTCGAATTCGGAGGGCTTGTTTTTCTATATGACAACAAATTTTTGAAGCATCCAGGGAAATGGAAGATGCATAGGCTAGGGCCATATGTGGTCACACACATCACTGACGCAAATGCAGTGAAATTGCACAAGCTAGATGGGGCACCAATCGCAGGAATGATAAATAGAATCTGGTTGAAGCCTTACCATGATGGTTACAACACATAAAAGAGAAAGAAAAAAAAGAGAAATGAAAAGAGAAGAAAAATAAAAAAATAAATTGTTTTGTCACACATCTGCAACAACGATATTCAAATTGCAATAAGAGCGGTAATGACAGTTGGATGTCATTAAAGCATGGATACCAAAAAATATTTAGGCAATTATTACAACGAAGCGTCACTGATTCGACAAGTTCGAGGAAAATGGCAACATGCTTTTTGGTCCCATCCATCGTCCTCGCCATAACTGTCCTGACAGGTATAGATCAGAGCTCAAGTGTGCGAGTTAATTTTGGAATATGTCGAAAGGGAATCCCATGTGATCAATAAGACACTAATCTACCATATAATGATCACATGCAGGATGAGCCCACACCTATAAATATGAGCCTTCATCATTAAGAATTATTTTAATTACAAGAGAGAAAGAGCGAACCAGAGTCTATAACTTTGAGAGCCAAATCTAATGGTAATTTTGATTTCCAGTACTAGTGAACAGTATGGTGTTACCATCGCTTCACCTTTCCTGATAGTTAAATAGATTATGTGGCTCGAGACACAACAAGTACAACAAGAACTAGAAACAATGGTGCAACCAATTTCCCAGACTGTTCTTATGGCCGCTTCAGCCCCTGCTTCAGCCTCTTCTTTGGCCCTTGCATTAGCCATGGTTCATAATCCACCAATTAATGTATGAGATGTAGGTCCATTCCTATTTGTGTTCAGCGCAGACCTTCTAGGAACATCAGGGCCTTGGGTCAGGGTGCCAAAGGAGAATCCTAGCATGAATCACAAGGCCACCGTGAATATACCAGCTCCTCCACCATGAATAGGCGCAGATGCCACTATAGAGGAGAGGAACCTGCTATCGTCATATGTTCAAACAAGCAGACTAGAGGTGCCTGAAGTGAAGCTCCCCATGAAAGTGCACTCCTCCTTGGTTGCACCCCAGATCCCTGCTGGAGTGTCACTGTTAATGAACATTATCTCAAAGCTGGTGAAACTACAATTTGGAGATAATGATATGCATAAACAGGTAGACCTAGAAGGATGCAACTACATGGTCACCCTTCCATTCGTTCCACCTGAGCCACAAATTGTAGTCCCAATGGAGTGGGATCGACGTATAGAAACTGCAGGCCTAATTAATTTACTGTTGATGCCTTATTTTGGTCGAAGTAAATAAGTGAGCACATATGTGTGAAAACTCCTAGTCTTCTTCCATGGAGGCTACTTATGGCTCGATAACCATATTTTCTCGATGCCGAGCTCATTTCATTGATATCGGGTCTCCCGCGTCAAGGAGCCAAACCTGCATGCAAACTAGGATGTGACAAAGATGAGGAAAAAGTATAACATTATGCATGCAAATAGAGGATTCTTGATTTCCTCAATAACTGAAAATACAATGAGGTTCATTGTGAAAATATTATCTTGCAAGATGTTGTGCAAGATGTAGCCCACTGAGTGCATTGTTTGGAAAGTGGAACTAGTAGAGCAGTATGTAGTAGGAGTGTTGTTCAATTGGTCGCAGTATTTACTGAATGAGATGCTAGAATATGGAGAGAAAGCACATGAAGAAAGTAAGACCAAATTCCACTACTCCTGGTTTCTGATTTTCATTTATTTTTTAGTTTTGTCAGAACAACCGGACTACCACCCGCTAGATGTCCCAGTGTTATGTAGCGATGTGAGATATCAGAACCTATGGGAAGACAAGGAAGACAAGATCCAACAGAAAGATAATAACATAGATTTCTTTCTGCATGTGTAGGAATTAAGAAACACCATGTGACGCCATCATAGAATGCAAGATGCGACAGTCCAAAGGTATGCACCTTTCACAAACTTCCATGCTGGCGTCCAAAATATCATCTTGCAGCCAAGACAGGACCTAGAGAAACAAATGCAGCCGACGCATTTCATGATTAAGGGTGGGGATGTGGAAGTGGTCATCGAGGACTAGTGAAAAGAATGACGTGTCCCAGTTGACAAGGATATGGACCAAGGGAATTACAAGGGAAGTGGAAAAGGGAATGTCCAAGGTCATGAACAAGGTAATGAAGGGGGTGACACACAAGGCAACCAATCGCACAAGTCAGAAGATGATGATGAGAGTAATGAGGGATCTAATCAAGATGATTCAGAAGACACAACGATTGACGAGGATGTGTAGACTCAGAAGAAGGCCCCAGAAGAGGCATAGGACAAATATCAACCTCATCCGCAGCACAAGAAGTGTAAAGCTGATAAAACTACTAGTACAGTCAAATTAGTTGAGGAAGACATTAGCGTGCTTGCATATGTAGTTGTGGATGTAGCGAAGGCCATCTTTAAGGGTCTAAGTAAACAACAACTGCACTTGACTAAAAAAATCACCAAGCATGTCAATAAGATCACTGAGGCTATTAATGAGGTAAAGATAACAGTTGAAGATGAGACATACAACGTTGATCCTGGTGATACATTAGTCGCACCACTGTTGTTTCCCTTGCTCAAGATATAATTCAAAGCACAAGGAATAGAAACATGAATGGAGGAGTTTGATGATGTTATCAAAGCAATGGGGACACTTTCGATAGATTTATCCAAACTAGAAATGGTCGAAGTATATGTTGTTCAGCATGCGTCCACGACAGAAATCAGGATCAGAGAAAATGGTCTTGCTTATCAGCATAAAAATGCAACAAGGAAGGAGAAACAATGTAAGGCCCTTCTTAGGTAGAAGGAGGATGAGATCAAAGTGCAAGAACAAGGCAGGATTACACTAGAATAAGCCATAAGCTACGCAGTCGTAGAGTTCCTTGTAGAAGAAGACCAAGAAGAACATGCAACTGGAAAGGTTTCTCGATTATCCAGAATTGTGGCGGACCTAAGGAACCAGGTGGATGAGCTTAAAGCGTAGCAATAACCAAGTACACCTCCTGAGGTGATCGAAGAGAGCAAGAGAAAAACATCTGAGTCCGTTGAGAAAATTAAGCAATGACAAAAACTATGCAAGGAAGAAATCGACGCAATATCTAAGGCATGGGAATTGCTCCTGGAAGATGAAGCCACAGAGAAAATAAAAAAAAGGATGTGCTCCAAACTGACTTAAAGATAACCACGATTAAGGAAGACATGAAGAATCTATCGATCAAATAGAATATTGCAAAGGTAGCCAAGTTGAAGTAACTGCAACAGCAAGTTAAAAAAATCTACGACCAAGAGAAGAAAAGAAATGAAGAGGTTATGACACAATAGACAGAGGATGAACGAGTTACATGGCTCCTTCAGCCTCTATAGCAAAAGCTCCAGCTTATAACTTAGTCATTAGAACATGAACCGTTGGAACGTATCAGTTCTGACCATGTCGAACATTTGGAAAAGAAAGCACAGGAAGTAGGGAAATAGGTTGCCGAACTAGAAGGATATTCTGAAAGAATTTCGAGACAAGGTTGGTCCCATGGCACAGCCAGCGCCAAAACCATGAAACCTTCTTAGTGGCTCGGGATGAGCCACATGTGAGTGTTGGGGGCCTGTTGGTACAGGAAAGAGTACAAGGAAGAAACAAAAGTGCAAGAGCAAGGAAGGAAAAACAAATGCACGATAAGAAGGAAGAGGTAGAGGAAGGAAAGGAAGTGCAGAAGAAATAAAGTTGCGACGAGGAGTAGCGCAACGAAGGAAAAGAGACTCCGTGGGAAGGTATAAGAGTAAAGGATGGAAAGCGATAGTTTAGGAGGACCGTAGGTTCTCGATTTAGAAGAATACTAAGGGACAATTTTGTGGTTAGTTATGACCTGTACAACATGTATTGAAAGACATTTTTGCAGCTAGTTATGGCCTATACAAATGTAGAATCTATAAATAGGTGGAACCCGTTTTGTATAATGGTTTGTTAGGTTGGTTGTATGATAATTTTAGAATAGTTATAAATACTTGAAGGGATCAGAGAGAATTCTTATAGTAGTAGAAGGATGTTGAGTCGTGGATTTGGAACAGCCTGCAAACATCGTTTTGTAAGAGTCCATCTGCAGTTGAGTGCGCAGATAGTATAGTAGAAGATTTGATCGAGGAGGTGTGCAGATTGGTAGGATTAGAAGAAAGCATAATAAGAACAGAGAGCATGAGAGAAAGAAAGAGTATGAGCTGAAAATACATATCTCAAAACAATATGCAGTCAAGTCACAGAATGTAAGGTGCCATATATTTCTCATGCTAGATGAAGAGCACCTTGGTGGTTTTTCCCGGTTGGGTTTCCACGTTACATATTGTGTAGAATGAATGTGCTTGTTGAATGGTTGTGATTAGTTATTTTTTATATTGCATTACTTATACTTATTGTTTAAATGAATGTAACAATATTGTTAAAAGAAGTTGAATGAATGAATGAGCAAAGCATTTGTGGAAGCATTGTGTACTATTTCATGTTAATTTGTAATACAGTCCTACCACTGTCCTTTATTGTTAAGGAAGCATCTGTGCCACACAGTTGCACTAGTTGTTAAGTTGTTGAGGGAAAGTTGATTTCACACATTTCTTGTGTCACCTTGTTTCACCATTGTCGAGTTAGTAAAAAGACTCCAACCTTCCAACTTTGTCGATCTCCTTGGCCATGCGCCAGGGGAATGTAATCCCTCGTCGATTGCAGAAACATGGTTTTGGAAGTTACACATTAAGATATCTCGGGTGAGACTGTGCATTCCTCGCAGGTGTCACCAGCTAATCTTGCTCCATCGGGTCGATGTCCTTAGGTGTTTTATTGGTCTTGTGTGTTTGTTTAACCGGGGTCGTGGGACTAGGGAAAATTAGCCAACATTTCCTTTCATGAATCGGATCATTAGTTGTATCTGCTCGATTTCTTTTGCAATAATGATTAATGGGTCGACCTTGTCTTTTTTCCATTCATAAAGAGGATTGCATCAAGGTTGTCCCCTCTCACTTCTTATTTTTCTTCAAGTGGCAAAAGATCTAAGTCATTCATTGATATAAGAAGCTGAGAGAATTGGAAGTTTCAAGGGAATTCATATCTCCCAAGCTCTATATGTTACCATCTCCTCTTCATATAAGACATCTTAATCTTTTGTGATGGATTGAGAAGAGATGCAAATAAATTGGCCAATATACTATCCCTCTTCATCCATGCCACTGGAATGAAAATTAATGACAAAAATTCAATCCTCTATTGTATGAATTTTCAATCATCTATTATATGAATTTGAATGAGAATGACTTGAGACATTATCAATCTTTTTTTTTCATTTTGAATGCTAACTTTGATATGGGTCTAAAATACTTGGGATTACGGTTAAAACCAAACAATTATTAGAAAAAGGATCGGATACGGTTGATCACCAAATTCAAAAATAGATTATAGATATTGAGTCACAAATGGTTATCCATGGCAGGTAGACTAATATTGGTCAAATCAATACTGGAGGAAATTCATGTGTACTGGATGTATTTATCTTTGATTCCAATAGGAATTCTTGGAAAAACTCACTATTTATGTTTTAGATTTCTCTGGGGGGAACACAAGGATCATTTTATTATTCCTTGGGTTAGATAGGAGAGTACTTCTATCCCAAAACCTCTAGGAGGTTGGGGACTAAAAAATATTTTTCTTTTCTCGAAATCTCTAGCGGCCAAAGGTTTGTGGAGGCTATTAAAACTAAAATAGTATGGTCCACATTAGTTGAGGATAGTAAGGACACCACCTAATACTTTTCTATGTTTTATGGATAGTAAGGGTGGTAAATTGTTGGTCTTCCTTGCTAATGGCCTAACCTTAAAAGACTCAAGACTTGAACTAACTTAAAATGGTTTTATTTATTAAGTAACCAAGACTTTTACCATTGAGTGGGATTTAGGGGTGGACTAAATGGTGGGCATCATTGTGATTCCAAAGGACGATAGATTTGTCAATAAGGTTTTATTTTATTTTTAGTTTTTAATCTCAAAAATAAAGATTCCTAATATTCAAGGAGAATCAAGGAATCCACCCTTATTTATGGATCCACATATAAAAATGTGGATATCATTTTATTTGTTAAGTAATAAGAACTTTTACCATGAGCATGGGTTAAGGGTGGGAACAAACAGTCAGATTTTATTTATTAAGTAATAATAAAATTTACCATTTTATTTATTAAGTAATAAGAAATTTTACCATCGGCATGGGTTGAGGGTGGGAGAAAATGGTGGGATTTTATTTATTAAGTAATAAGAACCTTTACCATGGGAATATGTAAATGGTGGGATTTTATTCCAAGGGTTGCATCGGTTGAGGATGGAAGAACACGTGGGATTCAATGTTATTCTAAGGGTTGGTCTTGTTCACATTTATTGTGGCATGTGGTTTAAAAAAATAATTGGAAAACACACATGCACATAGACATCATTCTTCTATCCAACATTAAGGATAACGCCAATGTAGGTTCTTGGTTTCTAAAAAATAATTTGTATCCTTTATCGTCTTTTGAATGAAGGAACATGTAGAAAAAATTTCCCACAATTCAGTTTAGTAAAATTGTACAGTCATATTAATTTTTATTTATTTATTTCCACCATAACCTATCAAATAAAACGGATAAAGAGTGTATGAAAAACATAACAAAATCAAGTTATGGGAGATAAAAGAATATTATTAAATTTCTTGGATGGTGCATTTGAGGTGGATTAAGCTAAGGTTTAGGGTTTAGGCTTCAACAAGGAAAATTACTTTTTATGTGATTTTGCACTTCTAGGTCAAATATGGAGAGCAATGAGGAGTTGGTGGATTATTCACTAGATCCTTTTCCTGATTAGTAAAAATGGGATGTGCCAGTTGATAGGAAGGCGATAGACTTGGGTTTTTCAAGAGAAGAGGGAGCTTGGGGCTAGATGATGTAATAAAGTGAAGTTGGAAATGTTAGTATGTCTTTTTTGTTGGGTAACGAAAGTGGTTTTCTTCTATCCTGGAGCCTCGAAGTTCGGTGTCAAAAGAGGCTCCAATAGTACAATACTTGTCTTGGTCACCCTCCTTCCAAGTGTATGACCAACCCTATAAGCCATGGTCCCCATAGTTAGGTGTGGGTCCTATCCTAGATGCACAATTTTTTAATATGAAAATGGTATATGTCCCATCTTTACTGATTCCTAATTTTCTTGTTTCTCTGGAACAGGTGGATTTGTAGGTGTTCATTTTTCATAGAGATCATAGAATTCAGGTGGTGTTTTCTAAAACCATATGGTCTTCTCTCAATAGTTGGAAGGTTCCCATAAAAAAACATTGGTCTCATTGGATACCATCAAGCATAGTATCTTCTCTCTAATAGGGTGGTTGAGGAAGGATCTAGGGCTTAGTCCTCCAAGGGGGGTAATGAATATATATAACTACAAGTGCATGTAAATCTTGGAATCAAAAGGAAGCTGAAGTTGGGGTAAGAAAAAGCATAAGTGCATAAAATATAAAATCAAGGTGGTTAAATTAGTCTTGGGAAAAGATATTTAGCTTCATAGTGTGGTAAATATGGAAGAAAAAACTATCATTGGAAGGACCCCTGTCTGGAATTTTGGAGTTAAAACCCTCAAATAATAGGTAGAGTTAACCTGGGGTTATAAGTGAGGCTACCTTCCTATGAATCTTGTTCTATTAAGGGGATGTTTCACCTTTTTGCTAAATATCCTGAAGATACCTAGTGGATTCTACAAAGAAATCGATACATTGATTCCTCTCCTCTGTCACTCAAGAAGTGGTATCCTTTTTTTAATGCTAGATGAGAAATATTTGATATAGCTCCCGTCTGGGTTCAGCTTCTAGGGTTTCCCTTAGATTTATGGTCTCCAGGGGTTTTTAGGAATATTGAAAACTATTTGGGATAATTATTATAAGTTTTATATCTTTTGATACTTCTGGTGAAATGACAGTGGCCTGGGTTTTGGTTAAGATGCATGTAAGGGAAGGGTTAGGAGAAGAAATGGAGATTGAGTTGGGATCTAGTTTATATGTCCAAAGGATGGATTATGAAGGAATTCATTTTAGATGTCATATATGACACCAATATGGGCATTTAGTTGAGCACTGCCACTTTCCTTTTAGATCGAAGTATGGATCTAATTCTCCAACATACTCCAACAAGAGAAACTTCCCTATCTAGAAGATGGAAAAAGTTCCCCCATTTCCAAAGGTAGGAAATTTTGATGGGGTTAGCCCCTTGAAGGTGGAGATTGAGTAAGAACCAAAATATTTCACGAAGGTAGTCATTCCTACCATTTTATTACTTCCCACCATATGGGTCTCTCTAATGTTGATTAGTTCACAACCTAAGAAGAAAGGAAGTCAAGGTGATTATAGAGCTGAACCAAAGGAAGCCTCTTTGTCAAGTTTGATGCTTTCTTCTCCTTCCTTTAAGTTTGGAATCTTGTTTCAGAATCTGGGGAGGTTTAACTATTCCCATAACCATAATTTATTCTGATATGGAGTCCTTAGAGGAATCAAAAGACGATGCAATAAGGTATAACCCAAGGCTAGAAAACATTTGAATAAAACCCAGAAATTTTCAAGTGTTTTCGGCACAAATTTGAGAAGTCTTTGTGTTGGTAAAGGAAGAGGAAAATAGCCATATATTTCCATATCCCAGGATAAAGCTAGGGTTGATATGGAAACTATTAAACAATATTCTATTGATGGGGAAATTAGAGAAATCGAATCTCTTTTTAGGGTTTCCAAATGAAAATTATCTCTTTCATATACAAGGGTATGGTGAGCCTTTCCAAAAAATTGTCACTCAGGAGAGTGGTTGAAAATATTTCTCTAAAAATTCTTCTCCTACAAGAAACTTTGGGAGAGAAGTATGTTATTTTTAAATCCTTGGGAGGTTCATTCAAAGGTTTGAATTTTCAAATCCTTTGATATTAAAGGAAATTATGGAGGATTAGTGATAGGATGGAATCATCAGTCCATTAAGGTTTTAATTTCGTGGGGTTTCAACTCAGGATTAAGTATTGAAGTCCTACCAAAAGTTTTGGGATTGGAGTTCCTAGTCCCCAATTTATATGGTCCTTATTCGAAAACGATGGTCTTCTAGAATGAGCTAATGAGAAAGTATTTTATGAGTTCCGATATTATTATTCTGGGGGCCAATATCAACTTTACTCTTATGACATATAAAATTTAGGGTCCTAAATCAACCATGGGATCCTTCTCAAATTATTTTATATACAAGTTTGAGTGAAAATTTCTTTTAGACATTGAGCATGTAAAGCTTAAGCCGATCTAGAGAAAAAAGAGGATTGCATAAGATTGAATAGCTAAGAGGCTTAATTGGTTTTTGGTCTCTGCATCGCTAGTGGAGATATCTATGAACATGAGACAATGTGTCAAAAGTTGGGGCAAGTCCAACCATTTTCCAATAATCCTATAGATTAAGGGAAGGGGTCAAAAGCTAGCAAGTTCATTTAAATTTTACTTATCTTGGTTAAAAGAGGAAGGATTCATCTCCATTATGAGATACATTTAGATCAATTTTCATCCTGACTCCCATCAATTGCATTCTACCCATTTTACAGAAAATAAAATAAAAATAAAATAGACCACAATTTGATGGGCTCATCAGAAGAAGTTAAGAGATGAACACGAGATAAAATTAGTGAAAGATTCTCTTTAGGCTATTTACAATTCTTAGGGGGGAGTATTTTTTTTAATGAAGTAAAAGAGGTTCTATCCCATTTGTAAATCAAGCAAAGGAAACTATTAGAAGAATAAGACACACCTTGGAGATTGAAATGCAAAGCTCTCTAGCTCAATTCTGGAGATGAAAACACCAAGTTCTTTCAAGCTCATGTGAAACATCCTCATCTTAGAAATACGATTTGGAGTCTATGTAATCAGGAAGTTAGACCAATGCCATATTTTGATGGCTTGGAAAAAATGGGTAAGGACCATTTCTAGTCTTTATTAAAGGGATAAGAGGGAAATTCAATTGTTCAAACAATAAGGTTAGTCCAACTCTTTCTGAGTTTTATGAATGAATATGATAATAGATCTTTAATGGTTGAAATGTCAGAAGAGAAGATGGTTGGGGTGCTTCATTGTTTCTAAAATGATAAGAGACTTGGGCCAGATGGTTTGTTGGTATAATTCTTTCTTGATATGTATGAAGTGATTGGGACTAATTTGCTAAAGGTGATAGAAGAATGCCACTCCTCCAGAAGATTTATGGTATTTTCAACTCAAATTTTATTACTCTTATTTCCAATACTGATAACCCAATCACTTTTAATTAATTCATTCCAATATCCCTCCATAACGATATATATAAAGTGGTTTCCAAAATCATTGCGAAATGAATCAAGGAAATCCTCTACAAAACTATTTGTTGCGAATTGTTCAACTTTTTGGAAGGGAGGGAGATCAATGAAAAAATAGGGATATCACTATTGTTGTAATTGTAACTTCCAAAGATATTCTGATGTATATTTTCAATGTATGTCATGTACCCCCATCAGATATTTGTTTCCCTCCGTTTGGGATGTCATTATTGTATATGGTCATTGAGGTACAACCTTCATTGTAAGTTAGGGAAGTAATCCCCAAGATGAATATAATAAAGTATATTAATGGGTATCCCTAGGGGAATTTGACCCAGTCATATTTTAGGTCAAGTCACTTAAGGGATATAAATAGGGAGGTGCCCTCCTCATTTTATACATGCACTCACACTCTCTCATGTGTGCTTTAGGAGGAGAGGATGAGGAGGAAGACAGAGAGAGAGCTGTTGGAGATCTTGTTCTTTTGTTTTTCCAACTTGTCATATTGTCTTAATGAAAGAACTATTCTAAGGAAGTTTGTGGTTTTTTTTCCTTTATGGTTTTCCCGATGAAAATCTATGTCTCTTGTGTATCTTGTGAATCTTGGATATCTTGTTGTGATTGTTTTTCTTTCAGATAAAGATCATATTGAAATTAAGATAGAAAAACTAACATGGTATTAGATCCACTCTGAATTAAAGAACTTTGCATCCAAAATACTAATACAATGGAAGCTACTAGAAATTAGGGTTTCATGCATGGAAACCCTAGAAGACAAAATCTTGTCATCTTTGGACATTTGTTATAACTCGAGATTGAAGAAAGTTCAAGAGATTAAACTTGGATAGGTCGAAGATGAAATATTTATGTACCTTGTGTGCGAGTTTCAACCACATATTCACTATAATTTAAGAGGTATGATTCCTCCAAATAAGGGATCCAGCCTCCTCCAGAATCCAGTCTTAAACAAGTGACGTAGGGAGAATTGCTATATCTCAGGCTACAAAGGTACAAATCAAATTTTCCAAGATCTTGCAGATAGGGAAGAAACATTAGTTTCTGTGGTTCAAGTTTCATACCTTGAAGGTGAAACAGTGATAGTGGAAGCCCGTACAAGTTTTCTATACTGAAACATTCGTCAAACAAGTTACCTTGGAAAACTTTGCATAAGTCCCACTTGAAAAACCCAATTATGTTCTAACATGTGGGTTTGGAAAGACAATAGACTAGGCTATCTCATGAGGAATTTTCAGACCCTAAGGAGAAGAAATTTTAGAGATACTACAGGATCAAATTTGGATAAGTTTCAACTTTTGGCAGCGGGACACTACGAGACACTGCGAGAAGAAACTAGGGCATCAAGTTTCATAGGATTCCCACCACATTTTTTTAGAAAAGGAGTACATTGGAAAATTCTCTTTGAATAGGCACATATTTCTGTCCAATTGAAAGTTTGAAATTCTAAGTTTGGAAAATTAGGGTTTCTCTAACAAACCCTAGATTAGCCATCTCTGAAACCGGGTTGGGCACCTCAAACTGGTAAGATATATATATCTTTTATTTTTTTTTGAGGTTCTATTTTCAAAATAAATCATCACACCCATGTTGAGGAGAAGCTTGGGGGAGCTGACAACTTGTAGGCATGGAAGTATAGGATCCCCCTAATCCTTGAAGAAAATTAATTGGATCAGCATATCAGTGAGGAAGTTCTAGAGCTAGAGGGAGATGAGGCTAAGGATATAGATAATAATAACTTGGTCAAGGACAAGAGAATCGCTGCATATTCTATTAAGGATCATCTCATCCCTTGAGTGTCATCCTTAAAGACAAAGTTGTTTGAAGGAATGAACATGAATCATAAGATGATATTGAGGAACCGATTGAAGAATGTGAAGATACATAACTCAAAGATCATGCAATCCTACTTCACAAGCGTTTCTCAAATAAAGGAACAACTTGAAGTAGTTGAAGAGAATGTGGAATAAGGAGATATTGTTATGACCACCTTCAATGGCCTCTGAATATCACAGGCTTCATTTATTCAAGGAATATGTACAAGAAGGAAGTTGATCTATTTCAGTATACTATGGGAATAATTCACACAAGAGGAATCTCGACTCGTAACAATAGAGGAGAAGATGGAAGAAACTCAAGATCATGCTCTCATATTTCACACCAGAAGAAGCCATGGAAAGAAGGAATACCATCATCATAACAGAAGGAAGGACCATCATCACAAAATACAAAAGGAATACATAACATATCCCTCCAATATTAGATGCTACACTTGTGATGAGAAGGGACACTACTCTAGAGGATCCTTGAACAAGAATTCAAACAAAAGAATACACCATGATCACACCACTAAAGATGATAAACCAACTAATAAAATATTCAAAGAAGAAAAGGAGGATTCCTCAAGATGAATATCATACTCTTATCCATGTAAGTATTTGGATAAGAAGGAATGGAATTGTGAATGAAGAAGTGACACTCACATAGGTTCCCGAAATCAAATGATCTAGAAGAGCACACTGTCAAAGAATTCAGTTAGTATTGTAAGGACATAAGTATCAAGAGGGAGTCCACCCACCAAAAAAACAAATATAAGTGTTCAATTGTTATTTCCTGTATATCTACTTACTTAATGTTAGATTTTTATCAATTCAGACATTGTTATTTTAGGATCTTATCTGAGAGAATAACATGCGCAACAATCAATCACAAGAGATAATATACACAAATATTTTCCTTGGGGAAACCATAAAGGAGAAAACCACGCAACTTCCTCAGAGGTAGAATAAGCCCCAATGGTAGCAGTAACATCCAAAGACAGTAAGATGATCTCTGAAAGTTTTTCTCTCTTATCCCATCTCCTTCTCTCTCATTCATGTGCTACAAATGAGTGTGAGTGACTATGTGATAAATAGAGAGGCTCACTCTCTATTTATACTAGTTTCTGACTTAACAATAACTTACTAGGGCCAACTTCTCTAGGAGTGTCTAATAACCCTAGTGCCCTGAAACTATGGGGACTTTGACCCCTGATCAACTAGGAGGGTTAACCTCTATGACTTTACATGACTTGTTTACATTATTGATTCTCCCAATAGGAACATCAGGGACTAATCAAATACAATATATGAAATACTTAAGTGAATACATTCCGAAGTTACAAATAAATCAACACTCCCTCTTAACTACAAAGGTATTATCTTGACACAATTCATCAGCACAAGTCTTCTTTTCTAGATCAATTTTGGATCATCACTGGATCATCATCAAAGTTGTATCTTCACTAGATCATCATAAAAGTTGTATCTTCATTGGATCATCATCAAAGTTGTATCTTCACTGTATCATCATGAAAGCTAGATCATCACTGGATCATCATCAAAGCTGGATCATCACTGGATCATCACTAGATCATCATCAAATATGGATCATCAGTACTTCTGTTATCTTGATCAACTAGTGCTATCTCTCAATTCTACTCATCATAGGAAGTTCTAAAGAGCCATCCATTTTTCATGTTGGTTGTAGGCCTAGCCTCTAGGTAGGTATTCATATTCTTCATCACTTATATATGACCATGGGAGGCCCATCCTACCATCATGTCGGAAAGGCCCGCCCAACACTTACATATGACCATGGTTGGAACAAATCCAGTATCCATGTCATAATGGCACTCCTAGCACTCACATCTAACCATGGGAGTCCCAGCCTTCCACCAGGTTAGAAAGGCCCAACACTCACATCTGACCATAGGATTCCTAGCTTGTCACCATGTCAGAAAGGCTCATCCAACACTTATATTTGACCATCGGAGGCCTAGCCTACCGCCATGTTAGAAAGGCCCAGCACTCACATCTGAGCATGGGAGGCCCAACCTGCTACCATGTTAGAAAGGCTCAACACTTATATCTAACCATGGGAGGCTAGCTTGCCACCATGTCAGAATGGCTCTGCACTTACATCTAACCATGGGAGGTCTAGCCTACCACCATGTCAGAATGGCTCTACACTTACATATGACCATGGGAGGCCCAATCTACCACCATGTCAGAATGGATATGCACTTACATCTGACCATGGGAGGACCAGCCTACCACCATGTTAGAATGGATCTACACTTACATCTGACCATGGGAGGCCCAACCTACCACTATGTTAGAATGGCTCACGGACTCATTACTTCCCCTTGGAAGGAACCTTGATCTGGAGAACACCAAGATTCTCCCTGAAGTACTCAAACTTCACTCTAGCCAATTGCTTGGTTAACACATCAGCTATATACTTGTTTGTTGCATCATACTAGAGCTTCACTAATCCTCTCTACACCATATCCATGATATAGTGATATTTGATCTCGATATGCTTCAACTTGTCATGCAACACTGGGTTCTCTGAAAACTTCACACAAATCTGGTTGTCACAATATATACAAGTAGCATCCAATTGGAGATCAAATAAATTAGATAGTATCTTCCTCAGCCACACTGCCTCAAAACTAGCTGAATAAGCTATGACATACTCTAATTCGGTTGTATTCAATTCCACGCAAGACTGCTTCCTGCTAAACCAAGAGATCACACCTAATCCCATACTGAAGCAACACCATGAAGTGCTCTTCTTACCAATGGCACTTCCTACCCAATATGAATCGACATAACCTTCCAAGTTAATCTTTTGATTCACCTCATACTTGAGCCCATAATTAAGTGTACCATTCAGGTACCTTAGAATATGCTTTATAGCAATTAGGTGAACTTGTCTCAGATATGTTAGGAATTGGCTCAATGTGTTAATATCAAAGCAAATATCCGGTCTTGTATTTGTCAGGTACATCAAGGACCAAATCATCTGATGATACATCGTAGCATCAACCGAATCTGATGAAGCATCACTCAATAGCTTCAGGTTTGATGCCATAGGTGTGGTCATGGCCTTACATTCCATCATCCTGAACCTCTTCAGGATCTCTACTACATACTTCCCTTGTCTTAGGGATATTCCATCTGCATTCTACCACACCTCCATGCCTAGAAAGTAGTGCATCATACCCAAGTCCTTCATCTCAAACTTGGCGGCAAGCTTTCTCTTTGTATTAGCAATCAACCGATCTACACCTGTTACAAAGAGATCATCCACATATAGTAGGAGTATCACTAGGTGCCCTTCTTCAACCTTGTAGTAAAGGTTGGAATCTACTTTACTCTTGGTAAATCCCAAACTGGATAGTAAGCTGTCAATTCTACCGTACCATGTCCTGGGTGCTTGCTTCAAACCATATAGGGATTTCTTCAGTTTACACACATGAGTCTCCCTGTCATGTGTCTCAAAACCGAGTGGCTGCTCCAAATACACTTCCTCTTCCACTACACCATTCAAGAAATCAGTCTTAACATCCATCTAGTGTATCTTCCATTTCATTACAACATCCAGAGCAAGTACTGATCTGATCGAAGTGTATCTGGTTACAGGTGCAAAATTTTCTTCATAATATATTCCATCTTTCTAGGATAAGCCATGAGCCACAAATCATGCTTTATATTTCTCTATGGTACCATATTCAACATGTTTTATGTTGTATATCCACTTGGAATTCACAGTAGAATTCCCCTCTGGTCTAGGGACAACATCCCAGAGATCATTCTTCATGATCGACTGGTACTCATTGATCATAGAATCCTTCCATTCTTTTTTCTCTACCACTTCTTCATAGTTGGAAGGTTATTTATTAATGATGTCACATAATAGGGCTACATAATCGGAGCAAGACTTGGTTCTTTTCCTTTCTCTGTGCATTTCTTCTGGAGCCCCATATCTTTCCGCACCTTGGATAGCCTCTTGTACCCATGCAGGTTTCCTTTTGTGAGGATTATTCTCTTGGGGTGGATCTACAGGTTCATATGGTTCTTCTATTTATCAATCTTCATTTTGATATGCATCGTTCATAGTTGTATCTTGAATTCTGGGTACTTTTGTTTCTTCATAGTCTTCAATTGGCCTCTTTCTGTATTTGTTGTAATCCGAGCCTTTGTCAAATGTTACGTCTCTATTAATGTCAATATTCTTGAATATTGGGAAGTATATTCTGTAATATTTCAAGCTTTCACTATATCCCACAAATATAACCTTCTTTCTAGAAGGATCTAACGTTGTCCTCTTTTCTTTTGGAATGTGTATGTACACTGGACAACCTAATATTCTGAGATGGTTGACCTCTGGTTTCTTTTCGGAAAAAACTTCTTCAGGTGTATTTTTCTTGAGTACTCTATTTGGAGTATAGTTTTGTACATACACTGTTGTCCTTGTAGCTTATGCCCATAGATGCATGGGAATATCGTGATCATGAAGCATTGCCCTTGCAGCTTCCATGATCGTTCTATTCTTCCTTTCTACGACCCCATTATGTTGTGGATTAGATGGAGTGGTCAAATCCCTCTTAATCCCTGAATCTCTACATAAATCTTTGAATTCATTTTATGTGAATTATCCACCATTGTCTGATAGAAAGGTTTTGATATTCTTTTCAGTGTGGTTCTCGATCAAGGCTTTGAATTCCTTGAACTTTCTGAATACTTCATCTTTGTTCTTCAAGAAGTATATAGATGTCTTCCTAGAAAAATCATCAATGAAATAAACATAGTATACATACTGACTCAATGAACTGGATGACATCACACCACATACATCGTAGTGGCTGATTTCCAAGATTCCTTTTTCCTTGCTCCCGCTGCTTGGAAACGTCTTCTTTGTGTTCTTTCCTTTTGCACATCCTTTGCAAACACCTTCATGATTTTCCTGTATTTCTGGAATACCTTCAACATATTTTCCTGTAAGTGGTAGTGATATATAGTGGATATGTGCAAGCCTTCTATGCCAAAGTTCATTTGTCTCTACTGAGTCATGGACCAAGGCTTGTTCTAGTTGGCCCTTTAGCTTGTATAATCCTCCCTCTTGCTCTCCAATCACAAGTGCATCATCTATAGTCTTTCTCTTTTGCTACATAAGAACTTGGCCATCTACAAATGCAACCCTCATTCCTTTTGCATCCAATGCAGAGATGGAGAGAAGGTTCTTCTTTAGTCCTGGTGCAAACAAGACATCCTTCATTTTCATAGAATTTCCACAATCTAACTTGTAGGAGGATTCACCACTACCTTTTATTGGATATTGGTAGTCATCCCCAAGATTCACCTTGTGGGGTGACTCATGTTCTGATAATTTCATAAATAATTATTTGAATCTCATAATATGCTTGGAATCTCCACTATTGATAATCCAATCCTTTCTCCCATGTGTGATAGTTCCCGTGAGGGCAGAAATCAAAACATATTCTTCATCACTTGAAGAATCATCACTTTCTTGTTTGATTTTCTTTCTAGAAGGTTCATCATCCTTTGCATTGTGAGCATGATGTATTATTTTGATGTCCTTCTTGTGAGAGATTTTCTTATTCTTAGGACAATCTCTTGCAAAGTGTCCTCTTTCATCACATATAAAGCATCTGTATTTAGATATATCTTTTGTAACACCCTAGTTTTGACCTCGTTTGCATTAAATGTATATGATGTATATATTGTAATTAATCATGGTGTGGAGTTACAAGAAAAATCCCCACCATGGGTTATCATTTTATGTTACATCGATTAAAATTGTTTCCGATGGTATTTTGTGCTAGCTGACACATTATAATTTTGGAATCATGTAAATCTGCAATTTAATTAAAAACCCCAATGAGCTATGTCTATGCAACATTAAAAGAGATGGGGGCCTGATTTCCTAGGAATAATGAGGGGGAAATATTTAACCTTTGGGTGTCAATGGGGAAAAGCCAATTGTCAAAGGGAGAAACCATGAAACAGTCAAATACCTTTCTTGTCTCATTCACCCAATCATTTAATTCTTCCAAAAAAGGTTGAGTTAGTTATTGCATGGGGATGGGGAAGACTATGGCAGTCATAAATTCGAATTGAAGAAGTCATCAGATTTTGGAAAATGTTTTTTCGAATTGTGGGGCAAGTAAATGCTTGGGAAGGAATTCCCAAGCCATTACTCACCCATTACTTCCATTTCACTGACCATTCTCCTTCACGTTGGTTTCCTGTATGCATCTAAAGCTTCCTGTGTGTTCATCCTTCACATTTTTTTTGCTCAGTTTCCTCATCTTGCATGCCCATAAAATCTGTTTTGGTGTTTTTCAGCAAGTGGGAAAGGATTATTTTCATTTTGGGAGTTTATGGCAGTCATTTTGGCTCCCATAATGCCATAAACGTCGTTACAATTCGTGGGAAAAGAAGATTCACATTTTTGGGTTTGGTAGAGGTTGTTTTTGTTTTGGTCTAAATTGTTATGAACCCTAATTTGGGTCTGAACTAGTTAGGAGTGGAAGAGGTAAATTGCTTTATAAACCACCGCATGATGAACCTCACTGAGGGATCTTGAGGGCTGATTATTTCTTACTGCACATCCTGAATAGAACTTGAAGGGAATGCATAGCCTAAGGGACTATACAACAGAGAACGGGATGATTGCTTGTGTTGGTTGTGTATTTGTTGGAAAATCCAAGTAAGATCTTGTGTAGGTTCCCATAGCTCTATGGTTGAGCTCACTATCTTATCAAACAAGCCTTTCCATCCCCTTAGCAGTCTGATAAACCCAAACATAGCTTTGTCTTGACTGAGTTTTGACATATATTTGGCTATGTGTGAGCCTACTTAGTTTCCTCTTCCTTGGTGAATCATGCCCCGCTCACGGGTGGTAGTGATGCTAATAGATTGATGAGCACACTAGCCTATGGTTGGGTTGAATGTTGCAGCGACATAGCTGGTTTCAGGGAGTTTCATTTGAATATAAGTATTCTTTTGTAATTACCAATGTAATTATATTGTTTATGCGAATTATGATGAACATGTTAAAATGCACTAAATGCTTGAATGGAATGTAGTTTTCTTCTGCTGTATAATAAATAATTATGCATTTGTGCATGTTCTAGTTTGAAGCATTCCAATTTTTATTATGTGTATGTTCATGGGATAGTTTCCCAGATAGATAGTATTATGGTAGCGTCCTCTTCACCAGTCGGAGGGTTAGGGATGTTATAGTGTGGTATCAGAGATCATGTTGTAGCACGAGCCTCAATGGGCCAATGAAATCAACTAACAAATGTAGAATTAACCCCTGCTGAGCACAAACTAATAGGGAGAATTTCAAAAACAAAAAATTAAGTATGGAAAATATTGGATGACTTAAGCTGAGTCCATCTGATACGTCGGATGACTTAAGATGAGTCCATATGATACGTTAGATGAATTAGCCAAGTCCATCCGACAAAAAAACCAAAGCAGGGAGAAAAATTTTGATAAATTTTCTAACTTTGAATTTTTTTTGAAGGTCTCAGCTGGGTGGAGACAAAGGTCTCGGCTGGGAGGAGCCGAAGGTCTCGGCTAGGTGGAGCCGAACGTCTCAGCTAGGAGGAGCTGGAGGTCTTAGCTGGGAGTAGCCAAAGGCATCAGCTAGGTGGAGCCCAAGTTCTTGGCTAGGTGGCAACAATGGTCTCGGCTGGGTGGCACCGATGGTATCGACTGGGTTGAGCTGATACATCAACTAACAACCCAAAACCTAGCCGACAAGGAAAAAGGAAAGAATTTTCTTTTTGAAAATATTTCTAAGTGTCAAAATCATTGGAAGATGTTTGTTGAAGCGGAGCCGAGGTGTTAACAAGGCTCACTGAAAGGGAGCTGACATGTCGAAATACAAAGGAATATCGATCTGATAAGGCGTCAGAAGACAGAGGAAGATCGATCCGATAAGGTGTTGGAAGACAGAGGAAGATCGTTTCGATAAGGTGTTGGAAGACAAAGGAAGATTGATCTGATAAGGCATTGAAAGACAAAGGAATATTGATCTAATAAGACATCAAAAGATAGAGGAAGATCGATCTGATAAGGCATCAGAAGGGAAATGAAGATCGATCTGTCGAAGCATCGGGTGAGAAACATGAAGTTTTTCCGATCGGATGGGAAAAGTTGAGTTTCCAGAAGGATATTTTCAGCAGTTTTTCAATGGGTTTATAAGTGCTGAAAAGGTGAAAAATGGAAGAAATATTATGCGCCAGATTGCATGAAAATCAAATATTTACAAAAAAAAATGAGGGTGCTTCCCTTGACCCCTGTCATTCCCCTGAGACCGTTGTTCTTGGTGAAAAGAAAATTATGTGATTTGACAAAGTTGTCAATGTAGTATTTTCCAATGAAGGTAAGTAATTATGAACTCATGATATTTTTATGCAGCTAACAGTTGTATTTATTAACACATTTTTCATAACTATAGTCACTTTCAAAGGAAACATTCTGCATAGTGTAGTTTCAAAAATTAGTTCTTGGTTGGGTGAAGATGAGAATTGACAACATGAATGATGCATAGGACCCCTATGAGTTCTAGGAAGATGCTATGGGAGAAAATGTCAGAGTTGTAAATGATGAAACAGATTCCAATGGGAGGAGAAACCAAGAGACTCCCCTATATATTGTAGCCACCATGAGGAGCCTAAGGGTGGAGTTGCAAAGTTGCAGCGAAGACAATGAAAGGATGATAAAGGATCAAGAAGATCAAAATAAGATAAATGCATATATACTTCAGAGTTTGACAGACATCTAGGGAAAGATAAACTCTAGGCATTAGACATCTAATCCAAAAAGAAGTAGAGGTAGCGCTAGGGGAGATTCTCGTAAAAGGTCCTATGTCTCCAGGAGGGCTTTAGGGATAAAAGGAATACTCTAGAATGGACTACCAGTGGGTCATTTGATTCTGAGAAACCCAATGGGGATTCAAGCTCTCAATCTCACATGAATAATAGGAGGAGATGTTACAAGAACAATTCATGAGATGAATTCATAAAGGCATGGCCTCCTACTTTTAATGGTGAAGTAATTACTGGTCAAGAAGCTGAGGATTAGCTTCTTGGGATGAGGAAGTATTTCCAAGTTCAAGAATAATCTAGAAATATGAAAGCAAGGGTAGCTATATTCAATTTGACTGGAAGAGTATCCATATGCTGGGAGCACCAAAGACAAGTAAAAAAGGTTAATGAAAGAAAAATTGCGTGGAAACAATTCAAGAAATACGTCAAGCAGAAGTACCTCTCTGATAGGTACTATGATGATAAGATTAAGGAGTTCCATGAGTTGAGATTGGGACAATAGATCATGGAAGAGTATGCAAACAATTTCCTAGAACTATTGAGGTATGTCAGGTACATCAAAGATGAAAAAGTGAAGATCCAGCATTTCCTGAGTGGATTTCCTCATTCTTACAAAGACAGAATTGAGCTTTACGAACCTAGAACTCTTGAAGTAGCAATAAGGGAAGCTAAGTATTGCTATGACAAAAGCAAAGGTAAACCTGTTTATCATAAGACATGGAAGGAAAAAAAGAATGAGAAGTCTGACCAAAGGAATAAAGGTTTCAAACCTTCTAACTTCAGGAATCAGCAGAAGAAACCATCACAAGCTAAGAAGCATCCAGCCAGAGCGATGGGAGAAAATCCTAGAGATCCATAGCAGAACAGAGAACCTCTCCAATGTTGGAAATGTGGAGGACCCCACATGCGCAAGAATTGTCCACTCGAGAATGATATTGCAAGGCCATCTTACAACATTCAAGAAGCAGAAACAATTGGTCAAGTAGCAAGGGCCATCCCTAGGATTTATGTAGCATTGGAGGACCTCTAGGTAGATCACCAGTCAACTATGGTTGAAGTTGTAGGTAAGATTGCTGAGCAATCTGTTTCTATTTTGATTGATCCTGGTTCTACTTACAGTTACATTACTCCTAGAGTAGTGGAGTTTTGTGCTTTTAAGAAAATAAATCATAGAAAATATTAGTTAGTTCAGCTAGCCACTAGAACTAAGAGAAAAGTTAGTGAAGTGGTAGCGAAATGTCCATTGGTTATGAATGGATTGGTCACTTGTATAGATCTGAATGTTCTACCACTTGGTTCCTATGATTTTCTCATTGGAATGGATTTGTTAGAAGCTCACAGGGTAAATATTGACTACTATAATAAGGCTTTTGAGTGCCTGGATGAAGAAGGAAACTCAAGGATTGTGAAAGGAATTCCAAAGGTGATTTCTGTGAGGTAGGTTTTAGCAATGCATTTGAAGAAGTCATGTAGGAAAGGTTTCCAGTTGTATGAAGCTCATATTTTGGAGGAAACAGAGAATGAAACTCCTAGGTTGGAGGACTTTCATGTGTTGCAGGAATTCAAGGATGTGTTTCCTGATGAGATTCTAGGGCTTCCTCCA
This sequence comes from Pseudotsuga menziesii, assembly GCA_001517045.1. Taxonomy (NCBI): domain Eukaryota; kingdom Viridiplantae; phylum Streptophyta; class Pinopsida; order Pinales; family Pinaceae; genus Pseudotsuga; species Pseudotsuga menziesii. The sequence goes on from LPNX010484371.1 coordinate 135,341, forward strand.
AAGAGGAACATTGATTTCATAATTGAACTTGTGCCAGGAGCAGCACCAGTTTCCAAGACACCCTAGAGAATGAGTACACCAAAAATGCTAGAGTTGAAAATGCAACTGCAAGAGTTGTTCGAGAAGAAGTATATCTGACCGAGTGTGTCTCCTTGGGGAGCACCAGTCTTGTTTGTAAAGTAGAAAGATGGTACACTTCGGTTGTGTATTGATTACAGACAGCTGAACAAAGTCATTGTGAAGAACAAATATCCTTTTCCTAGGATTGATGACCTCTTTGATCAAATGAGAGGAGCAAAGGTATTTTCCAATATTGACTTGAGGTCTGGTTACCATCAGGTAAGAATCAAGGATGAAGACATTCATAAGACATCCTTTAGAACAAGGTATGGACATTATGAGTTTGTATTGGTACCATTTGGTCTCACAAATGAACCAGCTACATTTATGTTCCTTATGAATAGTGTCTTCAGTAGGTATTTGGACAAGTTTGTTCTTGTTTTCCTTGATGACATTCTTATTTATTCTAAGAATGAGGAAGAGCATGAAGAGAATTTGAGATTGACATTGCAATTTCTCAGGGAACATCAGTTGTACGCAAAGCTGAGCAAGTGTGACTTCTATAGAGATAGAATTCAGTATTTGGGTCACATTATCTTATAAGAGGGTATATCTATGGACCCTGAAAAGTAGAAGCCATTATGAATTGGCCTACTCGAAGAAATGTGACAAATATAAGATCTTTTATTGGACTTGCAGGATACTACAGGAGATTCATTGAAGGATTCTCCAAAGTTGCACATGCCATCACTTCTTTTCAAAAGAAGGGGATAAATTTTGAATGGACATCAATGTGTGAAGAAAGCTTCCAACAGTTGAAGAATCTTCTCACCAGTGCACTAGTCACTAGTAGAAAATGAGAAATTGATGACTAAAAAAATGACTAAAATCAGGCTATAAACAACTATTTTTGAGTTAGTGACTAATAGTAGCAAATTTCCACTATCTTATAGCTAGTCCTATTTCACTAATCATTAATAGCTTGACTTAGTATTCATTGATTTACTCATTGAATTAGTCATTGATAGACAATGCTTTAGTCATCGATAGTCAATGATTTAGTCAATGATTTAGCCATTGTTTTAGTCATTTATTATTAATGATTTAGTCACAAATTTAGTCATTAATTTAGTCACTGAGTTAGTAATTGATTTAGTCGCTGATTTAGTCACTGATTGCAACCATTAATGACCAAATATACGACTAAATAAACTACTAGATGTTAACATATTAATGAATAAGCTAAATATGACTAAGATACGGGAAATTAGCTACTAATAGTCATATATATGTGAATTTAGTCATTTTTGTAGTCACAAATTTATGATAGGGCATGGAGGAATCGAACCACCAACCTCCTGCCTATAATTAGGCAGGCGCTCTACCATTGAGCTAGCACCCTTTAAGAAGTTTTTATTACTTGAAAATGATGATATTCAAACAAATTTATGATAGATATCAATCTACAAACTACATAATTATTAATATTACAACTTACCAGTAACTAGTATTTATGATAAACTAATTATTGAGAGCTATGTACAATTTTTCCTGTAACTAAAGCTATTAAAAATACTACAAATACTCTTACCAAAGAGATTTAGTGATGAGTACCTCTTCCCATTCTTCATCACTATCATTCTCATAGTACAAAGAAGAGTCCTTCCTGAAAGGATTTCGAAGCACAATGCCATCACTACATCAAAAACAAAGAGTTAGAAACAAAAATTCCCTCCTTGTCTACTGCAATATTAAGAATTCATGAGCTTCAAGGTGTTTTAGATGTTCCTCATCATGGGCTATAAAAATTAAAACACAACCTGTTGCTTTGATAATTAATAAACTTAAAATTTTGCAAAGTATATTCACCTTTTCTTTGAGAAGGTTCCATGATAAGCAGGTCTATGGTTGTGATCAAACTGCAAAAGGTTTCTTCTCTTATTGTGAAGCCTATTTTAGCTTTAAATCAAGTGATAAACATTCTAAGAGCCAGGAATATTAAGAAACTTATTGCTAATGGATACTCAATGATTATCATTTGCAAAATTAGATACTTGACTCCCTATGCACCGTAATGTCTTGCAAAAAATGATCTCTAGACCTAGAATTCAAAGAATTGCAAGTATTTTGACTTGGGGAATTGCAAGTATTGCAAGTATTTAGCATTGAATCATTTACTGTTT
>LPNX010484371.1:137644-173754 GCA_001517045.1 Pseudotsuga menziesii
ATTTATGCTTTGTGAATCATTATTCCTTGGCTATAAGGGCACCTAATAGTGGATTCAATAATTAAAGAGTCATGTTGCAAATATAAAGGGAAATACCCTACTCCTACAACATTGTGTCTTTAGAGAAACCTTTAAAGGGTTGTATATTTAGCTTCTAGGTGATGATACTAGTTATTTGAAAGGTAGGACAACTAGTTAAGCATGAATTAAACTTGAAATACTTGCAAACTATTAGGTATAACAAAATATATATCAGCTCTGTGTTGAGATGTACAGGATGTGAAACAACTTCCATGATGATTCGATAATAGTTCACAGAGAGAAATAGCCATTGATAAGAAATGAACTTTCCTTAGAATGTATGGTCACCTAAAATAAGACTACACTAAAATTTAGATTCTAGTAAGCTTTTGAGATTGACTAAACCTATCGAAAAGGTTGGAGAGACTGGTATTCTATAGTGTTATTATAATGCATAGTTGCATAAAGGCATATTCTTATCAAGATTTATGACTTTCAAAATGAAGGAATTTACTTGACTATGAAATACACATTTATGATGAAGCAAAGGATAGAGAAAATCATGATGAGGTTCATATTCCCCATTTGAACTACCTACAAGAAACTATTTCTTTGTAAGGGTAATAAAGCATGTCTCCATCTTGCTTGAGTGGAATGTGAAAGTGCCTTGCCCTAATTATCTGATTATGAATTATTTTTAAGTTCTAATTCCCTTCAGGCCCTATGGAATGTTTATGCCTTCCACTCTGACTCCCCACGTGGGATGCATTGCTTCTTCAATGGAATATAAGAGCCTCACTAAGACCTTGCTCTCATATTTTGGTGTGGAGTTATATTTACAAGTACAAAGTTCAAGGTTCATGAAGAATTGTTCAAAACCTACCATTAGTACAACATTATAACATAGGGTATGTTTCTGCGGGAGGATAGAGGTAGGGCAGAGAAGACGGTAAGAGTAAGAGAGGGTCTGACCTCCCCAATTACGTTTTTTACTTTCCAAGTCGAAGAAGTTCAGTGTAGAAGTCAACTTCAACACTATGGACATTGAAGAGTTCAGTACTTTCCTCTTGCAGAAAGGAATTTTCCTTATTGAATTCATTACTATGGATTAATTTCTTTCCAAATTACTTAGAGATCACATTGCATAATTTTTGCAAATTTCCACGGTCCTAATGATGGTGGGATGTTGACCCATCAACACAGTTTCGGGCTATCAACCTCTTGGCTACTAGATCAATAAAGAATGAGATTTGATCTCAGATAGGTTTCATACAAAAACAGGTTCCTTGTTGAATGTACAATCCCATTGATGTCTAAGTGTGGGAGCAATATTTTAAAAATATTCAATACTAAGAATCAACTTGCAACAAGAAAAAAAATTGGCTCATTCAGTCAAGTCCAAGAATGGTTCCTTTTCAAGGAATACCCAATAGATACAACATACCAATTATGATCAAGTATTAGGGTCTACTTCAAAAGTATTAGGGTCTATATTCATTAAAATACAATATGAATCCTACATGGAAAACCTTGATCCTTCCAGGTCTGCTTCAAAAGCAAAGACTACATTTATAAATGCCATTGAAAAATCTAAAGAAGAACTTAAGCTGGAAATTAAAATACCATTATAGAATTGTTGATCAATCTAGTTGATGTTGAAATACCTTTCCAACATAAATCTTTTGATGTGCTCATCACAAATATCCAGTTTGATTCTCCACTCGTTTCGGTAGTGTCAATCAATTGCCCAGTTTGCTTGTATATAAGCTTACCATTCTGAGCAATAACCTCATAATGCTCCCTTTCTTTCTGCAGTACAAGTGAGAATTAAAAGAGTCTCAGATGTAGAAAATAAAATAAAAAATAAGCTACAATGGTTTGTAGTGTCTATATTGAAATCTAAACTACATGTTCGACTCAGAGCTCATCTTCTCCCATGGCATTTGAGAAACCAATGGCAGTAATACTATAATTCCTAATATGGAAAGGCATTAAAGAAAGACAATATAATTTATAGTTTGATGTCACCTTATAATTTCATGTCGAAACAGATAGGTACAAGAATGCATGATTGATGGATGGATGGGCATATGGTTGTGTGAAAATAAATAGATGAATTGCTGCACAGGAGACTAAGATATGAGTCTAAATTCCTAGAATCCAACGATCAGCAAGAGACTGAACCAAAAAAGCATGATCTAGCATTAAGGCCATGGACAATGAGAGAACTGATGCAGGACTACTATCTTCCACATCCAACATCTTTGTGTCAAAATGATATTCTAGATTTGTAGTGTAGCTCAAATTTAAATAAGCAAGACCAAATTAACATCTTCCTCTTACCTGGATCAATTATTTTGCAAAATTTTGAGGACATCTACAGAAATTGTTTCTGGGTTGTGAATTATTTACTGCAATAGCAGAGCCATGTGGCCAGTTTCCTAAACAATTGGTAGGTGTGGTTTTGATTTTTTTAAAATGTCAAAACAACAAAAATATTTTGCATCAGAGCATGTGTCTATATGCAGTCTGTGATAGGATTTCTTATCTTGATAGCAGAACTCAACATAATGTTTCAACAAGATTCAGGAATAGAGGGGCAGGGGACAAGTTTTGGGGATGGCTGAAGAGACCACCAAATTTCAGGGAACAATAGTGGATAGGATAAATGAAAACTCCTCTGCAAAATATAGAAGAAAATAATATATATTAGATAATTAGTTATAATGGAATATCCAATTACATAATTTGCAATTCAAGTAAATGAACCATTGGTTTTTTCATTACTAAACTAAAATTGGAAATGCAATGATGCATCCATAAATCATCATCTCACATTATACAAATGCATAGTGACCAAATAGAAGATACACAGAGAAAATCCACTATCCAAGCTTGAAGAGAATGTGCTCAGTCTTCTGTTGCCATGCAGAGCACAATTCTTCGGCATCATTGGTCGCAACGCCATAATAACTATCATTAAATATGCGCAGCGACCTCTAAAATTATAGTGAGGAAATAAAGGGAAAATGACTATTTTTACTTCAAAGGCATCAATTCCTATAGAGGATTCCTAGGAATCCCTATAGAATTAGGAGAATCCTGGTGTGCTAAAAAAGAAGAGGACATCCCTGGGACAACACCCTGCCATAGGAGGGCATCACAGGGACACCCCTATGGATTCCCCTACTGATTGGGTATGACCGGGAATGTCCCCAAGGAAACCCCACACACCTGATCCACAGGAGACATCCCCCATCCCTAATGACAATTCCTCTCTCTTCCCTGACATAATCACCAGGTTAAAAATTACCAAGTCAGGATCACAACAAAAAATAGAAAAAATATTACCGGGCTAACATATTTTATGAGTTCCTTATTTAGTGTTGACCTGGGACACTCTTGAAGATCTATATCTCTACCACCTCCGATGTCCAACCTGCATTGATTGTTTAAATTGACTCATCTTCATTGCTCATTAAACGTGACAAAATAAGATAACTAGATTCAGTGATAAAATGAAATGACTGAATTCTGTATGATATTATGGAGGTCCCTATTGTCCTATACTCTATTTTTGTAAAACCGACAGGATAATTAAAGTTGATTGTATAAGTCAGCAATATTTTTTTCTCAAACACATTTAACAGACAATGAGATCTAAAGTTGAGGTAAAATGAATAGGATTATTAGATCTGATAGAATGAGAGAGCAACATTTTTTTCTCAAATGTATTTAACATAAAAGGAGATATAACGCTTCGGTGGATGAAATATTCAAAACAAAATAAGCATGTCTCCATAGTAAAAGAAAAACAGTTTCCCTTCTTCATGATACTGCCAGAAATCTAAAGACATTTAAGGGACTAGGTAATGCACCCATTATAGGTAAGGTGGAAGAAATATTGAAAAAGGAAATAAGCATCTCTTGATATGAAGAGAATTATAGTTTCCCTTGATCATATCACTGCAAAAAATATCAAAAAATTAACAGGATATTAGACCTACTAAGGCAATGTCAAATAGGAAAGTATCTGGCACTATACACATTATCAAATGTATGAAGAAGGCATTGTTTAATACAGAACTTACTAATGAAAAAAAGGTTGAAATGTATCATGTTTAGACCATTCCTCATAATACATATGTATATTACGTCCATAACGATGTCGTGGGTCAATTTTCATTTATCAACTAACAAATTAATTGAAATCACAAGACACCGTATGAGTGATTATTTCAACAACATCTGAAAATTTACATCTCAGTCAGTACTGTTGTAAACCTTTTTGCTAGAATCTCTGTTTTATGATAATTTTTTGATCTAAAATGTTGGACCCTAGGATGATACAAAAGTATAGAAGAAAACATTATACCCATTGTACAGACTAATTTTTTCCCCTCGGTCTTATTTAGTAAATATATTGAAATGGCAATATGTCTGTCATGGGAATGGTTAAACTTGGGAATCGATAAGGACTTACAGCATCAAGCCAGTGCTAGACAACCAGTTCACAAGCGTTTTCATCTTTAGATAACCCCTTGCCAACCTGTAAACCAGAACCCATCAAATTGAAAAAAAAATCTTCTGATATGGACAGAGTTTTAGTGTAAATACTTCTATGACATCATCACAAGTATAAGATAACATGCCATGAGTGCATAATATAATTTTTAAATGTGTTATAATTATTATAAAACATTGAATATAAGGGGAAAGATGTTAGCTTCTGTACTGTTTTATAAAAATGACTTTTCTCTGTGAAAAAATAACACATGACAAGAAGACAACATTTTTACAAACCTTTGCAACCCTCAATCTTGCACGTAACAAATGAGCAATAGCCGTTACTGGTTTACTTATATCGTATAATAAGTTTTGCTCAAGCATAATTGATTCTATGGTGTGCAACCTGTGTGCTCAATAAATAATTAAAAATAACTCTTATTAGCTAAAAAAAAATATTAAATGCAACCATTTGGAATATCCAAGAAAAATCTAGGTCAACTTCTTAAAAACCCACTTATGCTATCCAAAAAGACATCAATGAGAAAAAAATCAAGCAATACTTAAAACCATGCAATCACTGGTAATAATTTTAGAATGCTAACATTTGCAATATCCAAGCAAAATCTAGCTGGACTTCTAAACAACAATCTGTCCTGTCCAAAAAGCCTTCAATTAGATCCAAATCAATACTTAAAGCATGCAAACTACCAAACACATCCTATGATAGAAAGAAAGAGAATAGTAATGCATCCTAATAAATATAGTATAGAGACAAACCAGAGCTCATCGGACGGAACAACGCTGTCAACAAGGTTCCATCTTGTTCGGTAACTTCTGTACACTTTCTACACTTTTATTGCAGCTACATCCTTATTCCCCTCTTTTATGATATCTGATACTGATGATACTTCAAGATCATTTTGCTTGAAATTGTTCAAATTCATGGAGTCAGTTTCCAAATTGCTGTTGTTGAACATTTTCAACCCTACGTTTGCTGTTCCCAAACCTGCATTTTTCAAGTTTATGGATCCCAATTCAGCATCCATATTTTGCTTTCACAAATTATTTAATATTAACCCCCTAAGCGTATAAAAGTTTTACAGATTTACTTCATTAAAGAAGCTACAATATCCATTTCAAAGTCGAATTTACTACTCAAACTCTGTTCTTTATGGAGATGAATATCTGTAATTACCAGTGAAGGAACTGGATCTTTAAACAAGTGGTTTTATAAGCAAGTTCACTGCAGTAGCCAAGAAGACAAAGGTATTATAAGAAAGTATTTTTCCTTGAAGAAGTATGATGATAATATGCCAGTAGCGGTTTCATTTCCATTAAAATACAATTATGATCAAGTATAAACATACCAATATCGTAATCTAATACACAATCCAGACCTTCACCCACTATGAAATTCCCAATGATAAATAACTCAATCTCTTACCTTGACGTGCTTATTGGAAATTCTACACTAACAGTGGAAATTATAAAGAAATTAAAAACAAAGAATCAAAATATAGCTTATTGGCCAACTCTTGTGAACACCATCAGTTTGTGGACAGCCTTAGTGTTCCTTTAGCCTAGCTTTAGGCTCATTCCCATCAACTACACAAAGTTAGAGCATCCTCTTCAAAGGGGTTATTGCACTTGTACACTGTATACATGAACCTAAACTAGAACATTTCATCTTTAGACATCTTGTCTTCTATGAAATCAGTTTTAGATATAACTGCTTGTTCAGAGACTGAAATTGTAAACTGAAATTGTAGTCTCTTAATAGTATTATCTAGACCTCCAAGATCTCTAAACAGAGTGACTGCTGGATTGCTTTAATCCATAAAATTTTGGAGAATCTTTACAACAAATATGACAAGGTGTGTATGACAAGAATTGGTGTATTTTAACAAAGGAAAAAGGGCAAGAATTAGTCTAGTTTCTCTCATAGGATTTGGCGAAGTTGAGGATGATGTTACATATGCTAGAAAAAAATATAAATCCCCTTCTAATAATGCAACAGGATATGCTTCCATAGTATTCAATGACATGACATCCATTTGTAGCAAGCTCAATAAAAACACACGATTTGTTGCATTGCTAACAATATTTGGAATATTTAACACTAGACTCATCTCATGACATGCAGAAATGATCACAAACTGGTATCCTAAGGCCCAAATAGCGGCTGATCTAATGTTATCTGGTATAAAGTTCTCAGATTGCAACACCTTCATCAAATCATTCATAAACTCAAGATCATTTGAAAAAAAATGCCCCCAGTTCTTCATGGTTTTCACTTGATTGCATCAATACCGTAAAGGCCAAAATTTGAATGCATGACTGAAGTCAGTTGAACGTGTATTTTGGGGTTGCATGACTGCCAGATATTTAGGTAATGCATTGTTGATGAATCCAACATTCTTTGACAACCCTCTTTTTAATTGGAAAGGAGAGATGTTTGGGGGTAGGTGAATGATCAGAAATTCTGGGAGAAGTATCTAGAATGCAATCAGATTTACAGGCATATCCTTTTGAGTGATGCTACCCCTTTAATGTTTGATCACCACAATTAGTTCGCAGTGAGCAGCACGATTTCATCTAGCACTGGCTATAATGCGTTTTAAAATGATGACTCTCCTTATGAGTGATCTACATAATCACAGCCTGCCCTCGGTATACATTTCTTGTATTATTTATTGATAATCAATGACATATAAGATGCATTTTCATAAATAAATACCGCAGGAAATTTCTAATCAATGAATCATTGATCTCAAACTACTACATAAGTTATCTTGTCCCTCACCTTCTTACCCAATAATACTGTAGGTTATGTCTTTTTACAAACAGTTTGACTGACATTCAAATCCCTCAAATTCAAAAATGCATGTGACTATGTATCACTACCCCATTTCCATTTTATATCATTTAGAATAAAAACAATTTTACTAACACCAACTGTGAACACTACTAACAAACTAATAATATAAACTCAATTATGACACATAACAGTGCATGAAAAATGTCATAGTACCTGATCTTCTTCAAGCGTTCGAAGTCATCCCTGAGTTTCATGTCAAGACCATTGGATACCATCTGAGTGGTTCGGCCATCCTTGATGTCTTTCTGTCTGTTTACAAACCAATATGGGATCTTGATTTGCTTAGAATTTGCAACAATTATCATCAGACTCTCAAGATATTGTACAGAAAGCTCACTAGCCCTGATGTCAACATATACTTCATCCTATATTCCCTGCCTTGTTTGGATTGTATATGTTGACAATGGACATCAACATGTTATCCCCACATCCTTTGAGGACTGCAATGAGCAACAACAACACCGTGCACTGATAAATTACCCCCGAAAGTTGAAATGACAACAAGCAAACACAGAAATGAACACACACACAAATGACTTCAATACCTACTCTGGAAACACAAGTAGCAACAAAGTAATACAGACTATTTGATGGAATTTTATTTTAACATCAACAGATTTTAATGTTATGGTTTTTCCTGATCTCAAATTGATGGCAGGTTTGGTTATGATAACATTGGAGGATATGATAGAAGTGGAATGGGAGGAAGATCTGGATATGGTGATGAAAGACCCCATAGTCGACACCTAGGACGTGCATCTGGTGTCTTCCAAGGTGGATCTCTGGGTAACCTAAACAATGCTCTCTTAGTTGTAGTACCCTACAAACTTTGTGATGTCTTAATAATTGATATCCTATGTTGTGCAATTGTCTACTACTGCACAAGGCTAGAGATGATGTATATGTGTGTTGGTTAACATAGGTTCTCTGTGATTCCTGACAAGATGTTATTTGCATATTTTCTACTAATATTCGGGTATCCTTCCCCACATAATAATGTTGTTTCTTGTCCATGTTGTAGACTGTCTAGGCTTTGGACGTGCTGTCTTTGGTGAGATGGGAACCCCTCAGCTATAAGTCGATATCAGAGTTCAAGTACCATATTTGTTTCATTTGGGTTTGTGTTTGTTGAAGTGTTTTTCACCTTTTTAAAATGAAATGTTTTTGTTGCACAATGATTTATGTCATTTCTAATACATTGTTCTATTATAATATCAAGCATTCTATGCATTCATATCCACTTCCTATTTGTTCTTCTATTTTTGTATTGATTAATGTTTTCAAAGCCTTTGAAAGTTGAAACTATGACATTATGGTTTAGTCTATCAATACATTTAAGTGCATTTGTATATTTGATAATCCAATAAAACATGGGTGCTTTCAGGGGAGGTTTGATGACCTATAAACAATTTATTAATGAACTAGAGGATCACATATCACCGACTGAAGCAGAGCACAGGTAGTTTCTCATACCAAATAAATTATTGAGACCTATTATGTTGAAACAAATTCTCCTTTACATTTTTATCTGCATTTCTTTTCATGTGAAAGCATGCATGATCAAGCGCGCATATTTTTAAGCTCACAAAGAAGAGGATTGGTAAGCTGTTTTAAAGCATTGGCACATTAATTTGTGATTGACATTCAAATTGTATATCTATTTTGATGTTATTTCAATTCCCATATAAGCCTTGGTTTCTTATTTGTGATGCAGGCTGAAGGATAAATACGACCCTTCACACTTAGAAGCTGTCGTACAAAGGTTAACCTCTTTCTTTCTCTTTTGTATGCAAGTATGCTGTATCATATAATTAAAATCCATTTATTTTTATATCCACGTGATAAACTAATTTTCTATTTTGGTAGTTGATAGAAATTATTCTTGATGTTCAAAGAGAAATGAAAATGCAAAAGCAACTGCAAAGGAGTTCCTCTTAGAGCTATAGAATGGAACCCTAGACATGTGAGTTATTGTTTCTTTGTATATTTTCGCCACTTCTATTAATGAAAATATTAGCATTATTTACTTGATTATTTCTCTAACATTTGTGGGGTTTTGAATGTATAGGTACAAGTTCTACTAATTCTATAGCATTATCTACAAAAGGTGGTCACGGGAGTGACCACAATTCAGATGATGATGCGAAGGTTAGTGGCAAAAGGAGGAGACATGGTAGGGGCCCTGCAAAGGAAAATGACCTCGTTTCTAGTGCTCCCAAGGATCCTCTAGTGAGTTCTGAACCTAGGCGAGTTAAAAAGGATATAGAACTTAGTCAAGCTCTTATTCAAAAACTAGATACAGAGAAAGGTATAGAACAAAATATTATTGGTAGTTCAGAGAAAGACAAGTTTGAAGGAGACAAATCTATAAGTGGTTCAATAAGTGCTGTAATTGGGAGGGGCACAAATACTATGAAGGGACTTGAAGGTCTATAGATTTTGGATGTTGTTGCTACCTACATGTGGTGAGTTCATGGATTGGATTATTATGGAATGATTGAATTAAAAGAACCTCCCAAGGGTCTACGTCATGTGAGATCAGAAAGTAAGAACAATCATGATGAGCAATCCACAGCTGCAGTTGAATGGAAGAAGAAATTGGATTCTACCTGGAAAGCTAGGTTGCAGGGTAACCACAGGCATGAACACACACACAAACGACTTCAATTCCCACTCTACAGAGACCCATAGATTTTAGAAATCTAACAAAGAGCACATAGGTTAGGTCAAGCTCTGTGCTCTGGGCAGTTCAAAGATCACTTCTCCATTTCCTTTAGCTTCCTCCCATGGTTGCTGAATATTTTAGTGACAAAAATGCTGCATTCAGAAGACTCTTGGCCAATCCCAAAAAAATATGTGCTTTGATTGTAGTACAAGGAATACCTAATGGGCATTGGTTACTTAAGGGTTTTTCATGTCTGTTTTTCCTCTCAGTGAATTAAATAGACCTAACCAGATGTGAGTTTTTTTTAATAGTTGGGTGTTTTCCCAAAGATATCTTAGCAAGTATGACAAGATCCAAGTTGTTTCTGGTGAGATCCATTCATTTCAGGGTGTTTCAAGGGGGTTTGAGTAGATCTTGGAGCTTCCTCAGATATGGTTCATTGTTGGATACAGTATTATCAAATTTTTGTGACGAATATGGAGGGAAATCCATTACCATTCTAGTATAACCTTTGGATCTCATCATTTCTGACCACAGTCGATATTATTGTTCGTGTTGGGAACATACCTATTTATTCAATCCAGAAAGAATCCTATGGGGTGAGCTCCTTCAAGCTCCACTTGAACTTCAAGCATTGTACTGAGAATCTGATACTGAAGACTGGCGCTACAGATAAGAAATATGTCTGAAGCATACCAATGTCCTTGCCCTTCTTCCTGGAAGCATTGATTCTTTAAACTTCATATACCACATACCAATGCGCCTACCCTTATGAGCGATATCTGTCTCTTTATGGTAGGTCTTTATGATCCTCCATTGATTTATTATTCCAGAGAATAGAGAATACCATCACCCTCATCTTTCTCGGGTCGTATTTCTTGGGCCATGTTAAGGCAAGGTAGAGGTGGGTTAATGGGACAGTAAAGAGGGGAAAATAGTATTTATAGGTCCTTGCTTTGGTCCAAAGAAACTAGCATTTAAGAGAGAGTCTCATCCATTGGGGGTGACGAAGAGATAGTTTTAAATTATGGAGTTCAGGGATCAAATTTGAAGGGTAGGGTCCCATTTCACTTTGAAGGGTTGTGAGAAATTGGACCCTTTAATGTTGATATGTAAAAATAAATCATTCTTTTCATTTGAAACTTTAATTTTACAACAAAATTTTATTATTTATTAAAAACAGTGTATAGAAAAAAAATGGCAATAAGAAAAAATCTTGAGTGATTCAACATTTACATTGAATTAGTGAGGTAAACTATGTACTCACCAAGTACTTGGAGCATATAGTTTATTGAACTTAGATAAGGGACAATTTCTTTCGGGCAGTGAAATACTCGGTTGTTAGGTCATTGATAAAATAAGGCATTGGAATTTGGAAGGACCTTCGAATGGAAGATTGATTTAGCTTGATGGTGGCTCTATTGGTCAAGTGTGATTGGGCCTACCTAAAAGGAAAACCCCAGAATGTAATACCTAATGCTTTCATGGAGAAATTTTTTTATTAACCCTAAATTCAGCAGTTATTTTTAGAATTGAATCATGTCCTCCCCACATGCTCAAATCAAAGTGATCAAACAAAGGCCCCAATTTTAGGTGGATTATGGACAGTCCCTCCAATATTGTATATCGAGTTTATACCCCAATTCAAAGTGATCAGACCTAATCCCCAATTTTAGGTAGATTATGGATAGTCCGTTGAATCTATATCGAGTTTATCAGCCCTATCAAAAAGGTTAAGTGTTTATTAGTCCACTATAAGGAAGAACTTTAAATTCTCCAACAAATATCACTACAAGTTAACTATCTAGTTTCTACCAAAGTCAACAAGGAATACCAATCATAAACAAACATTTGAAACAACGAGGATGTTGAAATAATTTTCTTCGCTAGATAATTGCACTTCGAGTCCCTCATTCATGAACGTCCATTGATGGATTCCCTTGTTTAGATATATTGGTAGACACTTTGTACTACTTGTTTCCATTATTAGAAGACTGACAGGAAAATGAAGGGGTCAGAGTCTACAACATTTACAGTGTCGATTGTTAAATATTTTATCCTTTCAACTATTGGATATCATTAAGGAAATTGGAATAATTCAAACACTTATATTCAAATGTTGTTCTTTCTTTCAACCTAATGTTTACAATTCACGACATATAAATAACATTGATAGATTTGGAACTCAAATACAAGGCTCTTTCTTCTTGCTCCTTCTCCCAAACAAAGTTATGGTCCTAGACTATGAAAAGTATACATTGGTTCTGATTTCATTTAAATACTATGTTTTTAAAGGTTACATATATTGAGTATTCGAGACTAAGTCTGGCAGAAACAAAATCGCATAATACATTAAAAATTTCAAACAACATTTTGGATGGAAAAATTTTAAACCCTTATATTTATAGATCTAAAAGGAAATCCAACAAGAAACACATTTAACTTTTATCCACATATAAAATGTTACACAAGTCTAAAATGCTATACATACCTGTAAATTCATGACAACCAAGTCGACAGCTTAGCTCTGCATAATCTTCTGGAGGAAATAGAAATTAGGGAGACACTGAAGCATAGAATTGGAGAGTTGAGAGTCTGAGTCCCAACCTCCGACTGTCCTATACTTGTAAACCCAAAATAATTTTTTTTTTCATGGGATTTCACCAATCTCTTTAAGTTTATCGAAGCTCAATCCAACCTACCCAATGTTCTACCTTTGCTTTTCTTACTCCTACCTGTGAAAAAGGTGGAACCTTCGAGTTTCCCACCGTAGAAGACAATGAGGAATTAGAGTGTGCAACTGTTTCCTTCTACAGAAAGATGATTGGAAGCAATTGCATCTCAATTCCACAATATCTTGACACTCTTGAGTTGGTTTAACTTTCCTGAGGTAGGCGAATGCATGTTTATGTATTTCACATGATTACAAAAAAAATCATTTTATAATTGCTTCTACATAACATAGATATATCTGTGCAGGTGAGGGAAAACTGGGTACTGTTTTCCCGAGGTTTCTAGAGACTTTTAGAGATCATTCTTCACTATGAGGGCACTCGGGGCATAAATCAGAGAGCCCATGGGAGGAAGAAGAAGAAGAAGAAGAGGACTCAAGTGATATACAACTACATCACACTAATCTTGAGGGATAAAGGCAGTAGGCTCCTGTAATATTTCTCCCTTACAACTAGAAATTGTAGGTTGAGACCAGCAGGAAGTCTAATGATAGAAAAAATGCCCAAGACAATCTTCCAAAAAAGATTAGTCCAGATACAAATAAAAAACTGAAAACTAAGGAAACTCCACAATTTCTAAAAGCAATCGATCTTACAACCAAAATTTCACAATGAAAATAATTTATATAGGGTTTCGAAGGAAGAACACGACTGATGGGTTTTAATGAAAAATATTTAATTAAAGTCTTAAAAAAAAGGAGAATGTGAAGCACCTTGGACAGGTCGAGAATAGATTTCTCCATGTGATCAGGAATCGTAATGTGAAGCACATTGGATAGGTGGAGGATAGCTTTCTCCATGTGCTCAGGAAATGTAAGAACAAAAATTTCTCACTTTTGTATTTGCTAGCAAGCAATCCCAAAAATTCTAGTTTAGCTAGCCATTCCCCTGCGCTACTTTTTATTTGTTCCAGCACCAGCGTCCATGTCGGTTATCCATATTTTGTTCAAAGCCTAGGTTAAGATTGGTTATTTGGGGATGGTAATGAATTTGTCCCGGTTCGGTGCCCGGATTTATGCCCGAAGGGGTCGAAGGTCTCAGTTAATGCGCTTTTGGGCCCTTCCATGCCAGTGTCATGTTAGGCCTGTTGAACATCCATGGCGAACTAGGATCCACATTCGTTTCTCCCCTCCGTTCATTATAACCACCCATTCATTATAACCACGGAATGCAATCAATTTTAACCATGAAAGAGGGTAATGTCTTATCTTTATCTCCAACTATTAAATATTAGGCTATTGCAACCATGGAATTCAAAATGATAGCTATTCTTAGTAAAGGTCATAGTTACAATCCAGTCCTCTTAATTTTTATTTTACCCAAATTTTTTTCTTACATTTTTAATTATTTAATATTTCTATCAAAATAAATGAATAGAAATTTAATTTTTTAATATGAATATATTATATAATGTTTAACTATAATATATTTATATATGAAAAGCGTGTTATATTAATTATTATACGTTAAAAACCTATTGAATTAGATGAAAACTTATTATTATTATTATTTTAAATTAAAAAATGGAAAGAGATCATTAAAATGAGAGGGAGGGTTTTTTTATTAAAATAAAAGATATTGTCATTTTCGTAACTAGGGGCATCAAGGGGGAACTTTTTAACTTTTTGAGAAGAAGCATAAGAACAACACTGATGAGCAGGTGTCAATGACAATTTATTGGTGGACACAAATTTTATAGATTTCACTGTCAAGATCAAAAGACTTTTAACTTGCCAAAATTTTAACTGATTGGCGAGAGGGTCAAACAGGCTCGAAATTTGGAAAATGAAATATTAGCACGATTGATGAGATTAGTTAAACTGAGTTATACCAAAATGGAGACATGAATATGCATAATGCAAAAACATTTAAGCTACCAATTCAACTTGACCACGGCATGACAACACATGAAATATAACTTGCACAATTAAAAATGACTAATTAATATTCTTCTAGCTAGTCATTTTTTATGTCGTGACTAAATTAGTCATTTATGTTAGTCACTTTTAACTCTGTCACTTATTATCTAGTCATATTTGTTAACTGGTGACTAAATTAGTCATTAATTTTAGTCGTTTATAGTTGGGTCAATCAAAATTGCTCATATTTAGTAGTAAATCACTTGAAAAACTTGTGGTGACTAGAATTTTTAGTCACATAGTCACTAATTCCTCATTTTGTACTAGTGAGTATTGAAGGTTCCATACCCAGAGAAAGATTTTGTGGTGTGTACCGATGCATGTGGATAAGGGCTTGGAGGATTCCTTATGCAATACAACCACATGATATGTTATGGATCAAGAAATCTAAAGGAGCATGAGAAGAACTATGCCACTCATGATCTAGATCTTGCAACCATAGTACATTCTCTCAAGATGTGGAGGCATTACTTGATGGGCAGAAGATTTGAGCTAAGGACAGACCATTGTGGTCTGAAGTATTTTTTCAATAAACCGACTCTAAATGATAGGAAAGCTATATGGTAGGAGTTTTTATGTGAGTTTGATTTCGAGATCAAGCACATAAAAGGAAAAGAGAATAAGGTAGCTGATGCGCTCAGTAGGAAGGTGCAGGAAATGCATGTGGCATCTCTTAGTATTTTCCAATTAGATTTGAGACAATAGATTGTTATTCATAATGATGAAGATGAAATGTATGTGCATGTAAAAGACAAATTGTAGCAGCAAAGTATCGAGAATAGGTATGAGGGATATAAGTTGCAAGAAGATGGAATTCTTACTTATAAATGAAAAATTTATATTCCAAATGTAGCATACTTGAGAAGAGTTGTTATGGATAAAATACACCAAGCTCCATATTCTAGTCACCGAGGATATCAGAAGACAATTTCTACATCCATAAAGTAGTACTTTTGGCCAGGAATGAAAAAGGACATGGCTGAATATATTTCAAGGTGCATGAAATGTCAACAAGTGAAGGTTGAGCATCAACACCCTGTAGTTCTATTGCAGCCTTTGCCAGTTTTAGAATGGAAATGGAAAGTTATTTCCATGGATTTTATTACAGGATTGCCAATGACTTGGAGACAACATGATTCCATCATGGTTGTGGTGGAGAAGTTGACAAAGGAAACACATTTTATACTGGTTAAGTCTACGCATAAGACTGATGACATTGCAAATATCTCCATGAAGGATATTTTCAAATTGCATGGATTGTCTAAGGCAATAGTCTTTGACAGAGATGTGAAGCTCACTTCTAATTTTTGGAAGGGGTTGTTTGAGATTTGGGTACAAAGTTGAATTCCAGCACTGCCTACCATCCTCAGAATGATGGGAAGATAGAGAGAGTTAATCGGGTGCTTGAAGACATGCTTCGCATGTATGTGATGGATAAACCAACCAAGTGGGAAGATTATTTACACTTGGTAGAGTTTTCTTATAACAATGGACAACAAGAATCCTTAGGGATGAGTCCATATGACGCTTTGTATGGTAGGAGGTGTAGGACAACACTGACTTAGGATAATCTAGTGAATAGGGTTATGCTTGGTCCATAATCACTCAAGGAGATGGAGCAAGAGGTCATAAGGATCAGACATAATCTAAAAGTAGCACAAAACAGACAAAAAATCTATGCAGATAAGCATAGAGTGAACAGCGAGTTCAGTGTTGGGGATCATGTTTACCTTAGAGTGAGGAAAAAGAAGAGTTCCTTGAAGCTTGGAACTTATGCCAAGCTGTCCCCTAGATATTGTGGGATGTTTGAAGTGCTTGAGAGAATAGGGCCAGTTGCATATAGACTTGCATTGCCTGCTAGCACTAGAGCTCTTAATGTTATTGATGTTTCTTTGCTTAAGAAATATGTACATGATCCTAACCATCTGATAAACTGGGATGTGATTTAGGTGGAACCCATGGGAGAGTTCGAAATCGAGCCAATGCGCATCCTCAACATGAAGTTCACAATGCTACGGAGGCGGGCCATAGGGCAGGTAAAGGTGCAATGGGAGAATTGCGGTCCTGAAGAGGCTACGTGGGAGCTAGAGGATGCGATGTGATTGGCACATCCATTTTTGTTCAGTTCTGCAGAACAGTGAGGCGGTACCGGTGTAGCATTTTGTTCAATTTTGTAAAGAACTGAGGAATGTAACACCCCGGTTTTGACCTCATTTGCATTAAATGTATATGATGTATATATTGTAATTAATCATGGTCTGGAGCTATAGGAAAAAGGCCCACAATGGGTTA
Source organism: Pseudotsuga menziesii (assembly GCA_001517045.1). Taxonomy (NCBI): domain Eukaryota; kingdom Viridiplantae; phylum Streptophyta; class Pinopsida; order Pinales; family Pinaceae; genus Pseudotsuga; species Pseudotsuga menziesii. The sequence goes on from LPNX010484371.1 coordinate 154,661, forward strand.
TCATTTTATGTTCTAGTGATTAAAATCATTACCGATGGTCTTTCGCACTAGCCGGCACATTATAATTTTGGCATCATGCAAATATGCAATTTAATTAAAAACCCCAACCATCTATGTCTATGCAACATTAAAAGAGATGGGGGCATTATTTCCTAAGGATGAGGGGGAAATATATAACCTTTGGGGGGGAATGGGGAAAAGCCAAATGTCAAAGGGAGAACCCATGAAACAGTAAACTACCTTTCTTGTCTCATTCACCCAATCATTTAATTCTTCTAAAAATGGTTGAGTTAGTTAATGCATGGGGATTGGGAAGACTATGGTAGTCAGAAATTCAAATTGAAGAAGTCATTAGATTTTGGAAAACGTTTTTATGACTTGTGGGGCAAGTAAATAGTTGGGAAGGCATGCCCAAGCCATTACTCACACATTACTTCCATTTTCCTCACTATTCTCTTTCACGTTGGTTTCCTGCATGCAGCTGAAGCTTCCTGTGTGTTCATCCTTCACATTTTTTTTCTCATTTTCCTCATCTTACATGCCCATAAAATCCGTTTTGGTGTTTTTCAGCAAGTGGGTAAAGAGTGTTTTCTATTTGGGAGTTTGTGGAAGTCATTTTGGATCCTATAATGCCATAAACATCCTAAGAATTCATGGGAAAAGAAGATTCACATTTTTGGGTTTGGTAGAGGCCGTTTTTTCCCTGAAATCCTCATATCCTTTTTCTAAAATTGATTTACTGAGTTGGGTTTTTGTAGAGGATGATTTTGCCTCTGTGGAGCAATAGAACGGGTCTAAAATCGTTTTCCTCAACCTCATATTTTTCCCCATTTGAAATTTGTTTTTGGTTGACCACGTGTTGTAATTTGCCAGCAAATGTATTTTTGTTGTTATGGGCATTTTTTTTTGTCTAAACTATTATGCACCCTACTGTAGTAAGGATTTCTCCCTGCTACAGGGGTAGGAATGGCTCTCTTATGCCTATAGGGCACAAGGGTAGGTTCCTACTAATGGTAAATGCAGAAAAACGAAATGGAAATAATAGAAGCAGAATAGTAAACTAAGCTAAGCTAATATAAACAAGATGAAGTAAATGGAAAGAACAGTAAACTAAATCTAATGGCAGAAAGAAGAAAACGAACCTTTGGTGAATCCCTTTGCAGAAAATGGGTTAGGGCTCACAAAGAAGAGGATTGGTAAGCTATTTTAAAGCATTGGCACATTAATTTATGATTGACATTCAAACTGTATATCTATTTTGATGTTATTTCAATTCCCATATAAGCCTTGTTTTCTTATTTGTGATGCAGGATGAAGGATAAATATGACCCTTCACACTTAGAAGCTATCGTACAAAGGTTAACCTCTGCTTTCTCTTTTGTATGCAAGTATGCTGTATCATATAATTAAAATCCATTTATTTTTATATCCGCGTGATAAATTAATTTTCTATTTTGGTAGTTGATAGAAATTATTCTTGATGTTCAAAGAGAAATGAAAATGCAAAAGCAACTGCAAAGGGGTTCCTCTTAGAGCTATAGAATCGAACCCTAGACATGTGAGTTATTGTTTCTTTGTATATTTTCACCACTTCTATTAATGAAAATATTAGCATTGTTTACTTGATTCTTTCTCTGACATTTGTGGGGTTTTGAATGTATAGGTCCAAGTTCTAATAATTCTATAGCATTATCTACAAAAGGTGGTCAAGGGAGTGACCAAAATTCAGATGATGATGCTAAGGTTAGTGGAAAAAGGAGGAGACATGGTAGGGGCTCTGCAAAGGAAAATGACCTCGTTTCTAGTGCTCCCAAGGCTCCTCTAGTGAGTTATAAACCTAGGAAAGTTAAAAAGGATATAGAATATGGACAGGCTCTTATTCAAAAACTAGATATAGAGAAAGGTATAGAAGAAAATATTCTTGGTAGTTCAGAGAAAGACAAGTTTTAAGGAGACAAATCTGTAAGTGGTTCAATAGGTGTTGTAATTGTGAGGGGCAGAAATACTATGAAGGGACTTGAAGGTCTAGAGATTTTGGATGTTGTTGCTACCTACATGTGGTGAGTTCATGGATTGGATTATTATGGAATGATTGAATTAAAAGAACCTCCCAAGGGTCTACGTCATGTGAGAGAATAAAGTAAGAACAATCATGATGAGCAATCCACAGCGACAGCCAAATGGAAGAAGAAATTGGATTCTACCTGGAAAGCTAGGTTGCAGGGTAAACACAGGCATGAACACACACACAAACGACTTCAATTCCCACTCTACAGAGACCCATATATTTTATAAATATAATGAAGAGCACAGAGGTTAGGTCAAGCTCTGTGCTCTGGGCAGTTTGAAGATCACTTCTCCATTTCCTTTAGCTTCCTCCCATGGTTGCTGAATATTTTAGTGACAAAAATCCTACATTCATAAGACTCTTGGCCAATCCCAAAAAAATATGTGCTTTGATCGTAGTACAAGGAATACCTAATGGGAATTGGTTACTTAATGGTTTTTCATGTCTGTTTTTCCTCTCAGTGAATTAAATAGACCTAACCAGATGCGAGTTGTTTTTAATAGTTGGGTGTTTTCCCGAAGATATCTGAGCAAGTATGATAATATCCAGGTTGTTTCTGGTGAGATCCATTCATTTCAGGGTGTTTCAAGGGGGTTTGAGTAGATCTTGGAGCTTCCTCAAATCTGGTTCATTGTTGGATACAGTATTATCAAATTTTTGTGACGAATATGGAGGGAAATCCATTACCATTCTAGTATAACCTTTGGATCTCATCATTTCTGACCACAGTCGATATTATTGTTTGTGTTGGGCACATACCTCTTTCTTCAGTCCAGAAAGAAGCCTATGGGGTGAGCTCCTTCAGGCTCAACTTGAAATTCAAGCATTGTACTGAGAATCTGATACCAAAGACAGGCGCTACAGATAAGAAATATGTCTGAAGCATACCAACGTCCTTGCCCTTCTTCCTGGAAGCGTTGTTTCTTTAAACTTCATATACCACATCCCAATGCGCCTACCCTTATGAGTGATATCTGTCTCTTTATGGAAGGTATTTATGATCCTCCATAGATTTATTATTCCAGAGAATAGAGAATACCATCACCCTCATCTTTCTTGGGTCGTCTTTCTTGGGCCATGCTAAGGCAAGGTAGAGGTGGGTTAGTGGGACAGTAAAGAGGGGAAAATAGTATTTATAGGTCCTTGCTTTGGTCCAAAGAAACTAGCATTTAAGAGAGAGTCTCATCCATTGGGGGTGACGAAGAGATAGTTTTAAGTTGTGGAGTTCAGGGATCAAATTTGAAGGGTAGGGTCCCATTTCACTTTGAAGGGTTGTGAGAAATTGAACCCTTTAATGTTGACATGTAAAAATAAATCATTATTTTCATTTGAAACTTTAATTATACAACAAAATTTTATTATTTATTAAAAATAGTGTATAGAAAAAAAATGGCAATAAGAAAAAATCCTGAGTGATTCAACATTTACATTGAATTAGTGAGGTAAACAATGTACTCTCCCAGTACTTGGAGCATATAGTTTATTGAACTTAGACAAGGGACAATTTCTTTGGGCCAGTGAAATACTCGGTTGTTAGGTCATTGATAAAATAAAGCATTGGAATTCAGAAGGACCTTCGAATGGAAGATTGATTTAGCTTGATGGTGGCTCTATTGGTTAAGTGTGATTTGGCCTACCTAAAAAAAAAACCCCAGAATGTAATACCTAATGCTTTCATGGAGAAACTTTTTTATTAACCCTAAATTCAGCAATTATTTTTAGAATTGAATCATGTCCTCCCCACATGCTCAAATCAAAGTGATCAAACAAAGGCCCCAATTTTAGGTGGATTATGGACAGTCCCTCCAATATTGTATATCGAGTTTATACCCCAATTCAAAGTGATCAAACAAATCCTCCAATTTTAGGTAGATTATGGATAGCCCGTCAAATCTATATTGAGTTTATCAGCCCTATCAAAAAGGTTAAGTGTTTATTAGTCCACTATTAGGAAGAACTTTAAATTCTCCAACAAATATCACTACAAGTCAACTGTCTAGTTTCTACCAAAGTCAACAAGGAATACCAATCATAAACACACATTTGCAACAACAAGGATGTTGAAATAATGTTCTTCGCTAGATCATTTCACTCCGAGTCCCTCATTCATGAACGTCCGTCGAGGGATTCCCTTGTTTAGATATATTGGTAGACACTTTGTACTGCTTATTTCCATTATTGGAAGACTGATAGGAAAATGAAGGGGTCAAAGTCTACAACATTTACAGTGTCGATTGTTAAATATTTTATCCTTTCAACTATTGGATATCATTAAGGAAATTGGAATAATTCAAACACTTATATTCAAATATTGTTCTTTCTTTCAACCTAATGTTTACAATTCACGACATATAAAAAACATTGACAGATTTGGAACTCAAATACAAGGCTCTTTCTTCTTGCTCCTCCGCCCAAACAAAGTTGTGGTCCTAGACTATGAAAAGTATACATTATTTTGGTTTTGATTTCATTTAAATACTAGGTTTTTAAAGGTTACATATATTGAGTATTCAAGACTAAGTCTAGTGGAATTGCAATCGCATAATACATTACAAATTTCAAACAACATTTTGGATGGAAAAATTTTAAACCCTTATATTTATAGAACTAGAAGGAAATCCAACAAGAAACACATTTAACTTTTATCCACATATAAAATGTTACACAAGTCTAAAATGCTATACATACCTGTAAATTCATGACAACCAAGTCGACAGCTTAGCTCTGCATAATCTTCTGGAGGAAATACAAATTAGGGAGACACTGAAGCGTAGAATTGGAGAGTTGAGAGTCCGAGTCCCGATCTCCGACTATCCTATACTTGTAAACCCAAAATATTTTTTTTTTTCATGGGATTTCACCAATCTCTTTAAGTTTAGGGAAGCTCAATCCAGCCTACCCAATGTTCTACCTTTTCTTTTCTTACTCCTACCTGTGAAAAAGGTGGAACGTTCGAGTTTCCCACCATAGGAGACAATGAGGAATTAGAGTGTGCAACTGTTTCCTTCTATAGATAGATGATTGGAAGCAACGCCATCTCAATTCCACAATATCTTGACACTCTTGAGTTGGTTTACCTTTCCTGAGGTAGGCGAATGCATGTTTATGTATTTCACATGATTACAAAAAAAAACATTTTATAATTGCTTCTACATAACATAGATATATCTGTGCAGGTGAGGGAAAAATAGGTATTCTTTTCCCAAGGTTTCTAGAGATCATTCTTCGCTATGAGGGCACTTGGGGCATAAATCAGAGAGCCCATGGGAGGAAGAAGAAGAAGAAAAAGAGGACTCAAGTGATATACAACTCCATCACTCTAATCTTGAGGGATAAAGGCAGTAGGCTCCTGTAATATTGCTTCCTTACAACTAGAAATTGTAGGATGAGACCAACAGGAAGTCTAATGATAGAAAAAATGCCTAAGACAATATTCCAAAAAAGATTAGTCCAGATACAAATAAGGAACCAAAAACTAAGGAAACTCCACAATTTCTAAAAGCAATCGATCTTACAACCAAAATTTCACAATGAAAATAATTTATATAGGGTTTCGAAGGCAGAACACGACTGATGGGTTTTAATGAAAAATATTTAATTAAAGTCTAAAAAAAAGGAGAATGTGAAGCACCTTGGATAGGTCGAGAATAGATTTCTCCATGTGATCAGGAATCGTAATGTGAAGCACATTGGATAGGTGGGGGATAGCTTTCTCCATGTGCTCAGGAAATGTAAGAACAAAAATTTCTCACTCTTGTATTTGCTAGCAAGCAATCCCAGCAATTCTAGTTCAGCTAGCCATTCCCCTGCATTGCTTTTTATTTGTTCCAGCACCAGCATCCATGTCAGTTATCCATAGTTTGTTCAAAGCCTAGGTTAAGACAGATTATTTGGGGATGGTACTGAATTTGTCCCGGTTTGGTGCCCGGATTTGTGCCCGAAGGGGTCGAAGGTCTCAGTTAATGCGCTTTTGGGCCCTTCCATGCCAGTGTCATGTTAGACCTATTGAACGTCCATGGAGAACTAGGATCCACATTCGTTTCTCCCCTCCGTTCATTATAACCACCAATTCATTATAACCACGGAATGCAATCAATTTTAACCATGAAAGAGGGTAATGTCTTATCTTTATCTCCAACTATTAAATATTAGGCTATTGTAACCATGGAATTCAAAATGACAGCTATTCTTAGTAAAGGTCATAGTTACAATCCAGTCCTCTTAATTTTTATTTTACCCAAATTTTTTTCTTACATTTTTAATTATTTAATATTTCTATCAAAATAAAAGAATAGAAATTTATTTTTTTAATATGAATATATTATATAATGTTTAACTATAATATATTTATATATGAAAAGCATGTTATATTAATTATTATATGTTAAAAACCTATTGAATTAGATGAAAACTTATTATTATTATTATTTTAAATTTAAAAATGGCAAGAGATCATTAAAATGAGAGGGAGGATTTTTTTATTAAAATAAAAGATATTGTCATTTTCGTAACTAGGGGCATCAAGGGGGAACTTTTTAACTTTTTGAGAAGAAGCGTGACAACAACACTGATGAGTAGGTGTCAATGACAATTTATTGGTGGACACAAATTTTATAAATTTCACTGTCAAGATCAAAAGACTTTTAACTTGCCAAAATTTTAACTGATTGGCGAGAGGGTCAAACAGACTCGAAATTTGGAAAACGAAATATTAGCATGATCGATGAGATTAGTTAAACTGAGTTATACCAAAATGGAGACATGAATATGCATAATGCAAAAACATTTAAGCTACCAATTCAACTTGACCATAGCATGAAAACACATGAAATATAACTTGCACAATTAAAAATGACTAATTAATATTCTTATAGCTAGTCATTTTTTATGTCGTGACTAAATTAGTCATTTATGTTAGTCACTTTTAACTCTGTCACTTATTATCTAGTCATATTTGTTAACTGGTGACTAAATTAGTCATTAATTTTAGTCATTTATAGTTGGGTCAATCAAAATTGCTCATATTTAGTAGTAAATCACTTGAAAAACCTGTGGTGACTATAATTTTTAGTCACCTAGTCACTAATTCCTCATTTTGTACTAGTGAGTATTGAAAGTTGCATACCCAGAGAAAGATTTTGTGGTGTGCACTCATGCATGTGGACAAGGGCTTGGAGGATTCCTTATGCAAGACAACCACATGATATGTTATGGATCAAGAAAGCTAAAGGAGCATGAGAAGAACTATGCCACTCATGATCTAGAGCTTGCAACCATAGTACATTCTCTCAAGATGTGGATGCATTACGTGATGGGCAGAATATTTGAGCTAAGGACAGACCATTGTGGTCTAAAGTATTTGTTCGATAAACCTACTCTAAATGATAGGAAAGCTAGATGGTTGGAGTTTTTATGTGAGTTTTATTTCGAAATCAATCACATAAAAGGAAAAGAGAATAAGGTAGCTGATGCGCTCAGCAGGAAGGTGCACGAAATGCATGTGGCATCTCTTAGTATTTTCCAATTAGATTTGAGACAGCATATTGTTAGTCATAATGATGAAGATGAAACGTATGTGCATGTTAAAGACAAATTGCAGCCGCAAAGTATCGAGAATAGGTATGAGGGATATAAGTTGCAAGAAGATGGAATTCTTACTTATAAAGGAAAAAATTATATTGCAAATGTAGCATATTTGAGAAGAGTTGTTATGGATAAAATCCACCAAGCTCCATATTCTGGTCACCGAGGATATCAGAAGACAATTGCTACATCCATAAAGTAGTACTTTTGGCTAGGAATGAAAAAGGACATGGCTGAATATATTTCAAGGTGCATGAAATGTCAACAAGTGAAGGTTGAGCATCAACACCCTGTAGGTCTATTGCAACCTTTGCCAGTTTTAGAATGGAAATGGGAAGTTATTTCCATGGATTTTATTACAAGATTGCCAATGACTTGGAGACAACATGATTCCATCATGGTTGTGGTGGAGAAGTTCACAAAGGAAACACATTTTATACTAGTTAAGTCTATGCATAGGACTGATAACATTGCAAAGATCTTCATGAAGGATATTTTCAAATTGCATGGATTCTCTACGGCAATAGTCTCTGACAGAGATGTGAAGTTCACTTCCAATTTTTGGAAGGGGTTGTTTGCAGATTTGGGTACAAAGTTGAATTCCAGCACTGCCTAACATCCTCAGAATGATGGGAAGATAGAGAGAGTTAATCGGGTGCTTGAAGACATGCTTCGCATGTATGTGATGGATAAACCAACCAAGTGGGAAGATTATTTACACTTGGTAGAGTTTTCTTATAACAATGGACAACAAGAATCCTTAGGGATGAGTCCATATGAAGCTTTGTATGGTAGGAGGTGTAGGAAAACACTGACTTTGGATAATCCAGTGAATAGGGTTATGCTTGGTCCAGAATCACTCAAGGAGATGGAGCAAGAGGTCATAAGGATTAGATATAATCTAAAAGTAGCACAAAACAGACAAAAAATCTATGCCGATAAGCATAGGGTGAACAGATAGTTCAGTGTTGGGGATCATGTTTACCTTAGAGTGAGGAAAAAGAAGAGTTCCTTGAAGCTTGGAAGTTATGCCAAGCTGTCCCCTAGATATTGTGGGCTATTTGAAGTGCTTGAGAGAATAGGGCCAGTTGCATATAGACTTGCATTGCCTGCTAGCACTAGAGCTCTTAATGTTATTCATGTTTCTTTGCTTAAGAAATATGTACATGATCCTAACCATGTGATAAATTGGGATGTGATTTAGGTGGAACCCAAGGGAGAGTTTGAAATCGAGCCAATGCGCATCCTCAACATGAAGGTCACAATGCTACGGAGCCGAGCCATAGGGCAGGTAAAGGTGCAATGAGAGAATTGCGTTCCTAAAGAGGCTACATGGGAGCTAGAGGATGTGATGTGATTGGCACATCCATTTTTGTTCAGTTCTGCGGAACACTGAGGCAGTACCAGTGTAGCATTTTGTTCAATTTTGTAAAGAACTGAGGACAATGATATTGAATGGGGAGGGGAATGTAACACCCCGGTTTTGACCTCATTTTCATTAAATGTATATGATGTATATATTGTAATTAATCATGGTGTGGAGCTATAGGAAAAAGGCCCACAATGGGTTATCATTTTATGTTATGGTGATTAAAATCGTTACAGATGGTATTTCACACTAGCCGACACATTATAATTTTGGCATCATGCAAATATGCAATTTAATTAAAAACCCCAACCAGCTATGTCTATGCAACATTAAAAGAGATGGGGGCATTATTTCCTAAGGATGAGGGGGAAATATATAACCTTTGGGGGGAAATGGGGAAAATCCAAATGTCAAAGGGAGAACCCATGAAACAGTCAACTACCGTTCTTGTCTCATTCACCCAATCATTTAATTCTTCTAAAAATGGTTGAGTTAGTTAATGCATGGGGATGGGGAAGACTATGGTAGTCATAAATTCAAATTGAAGAAGTCATCAGATTTTGGAAAACGTTTTTATGAATTGTGGGGCAATTAAATGGTTGGGAAGGCATGCCCAAGCCATTACTCACCCATTACTTCCATTTTCCTCACTATTCTCTTTCACGTTGGTTTCCTGCATGCAGCTGAAGCTTCCTGTGTGTTCATCCTTCACATTTTTTTTCTCATTTTCCTCATCTTGCATGCCCATAAAATCTGTTTTGGTGTTGTTCAGCAAGTGGGAAAAGAGTGTTTTCATTTTGGGAGTTTATGGAAGTCATTTTGGATCCTGTAATGCCATAAGCATCCTAAGAATTCATGGAAAAGAAGATTCACGTTTTTGGGTTTGGTAGAGGCTGTTTCTTCCCCGAAATCCTCATATCCTTTTTCTAAAATTGATTTACTGAGTTGGGTTTTTGTAGAGGATGATTTTTCCTCTGTGGAGCAATAGAATGGGTCTGAAATTGTTTTCCTCAACCTCATATTTTTCCCCATCTGAAATTTGTTTTTGGTTGCCCACGTGTTGTAAATTTCCAGCAAATGTATTTTTGTTGTTATGGGCATTTTTTTGGGGTCTAAACTATTATGCACCCTACTGTAGAAATGATTTCTCCCTACTACAGGGGTAGGAATGGCTCTCTTATGCCTATAGGGCACAAGGGTAGGTTCCTACTAATGGTAAATGTAGAAAAATGAAATGGAAATAATAGAAGCAGAATTGTAAACTAAGCTAAGCTAATCTAAACAAGACGAAGTAAATGGCAAGAACAGTAAACTAAATCTAATGGCAGAAAGAAGAAAACGAAGCTTTGGTGAACCCCTCTACAGAAAATGGGTTAGGGTTCTGGCTCCTTAAAACCTGAAAACAAACCTAAGCTCTAATGGAGAACCTTCTCTTGGGTGGAAATGGGCCACCATTCCCTAGCTCATCGGAGCACCTCTCTTGGTTGGGGAGCAATGACTCAAATGGAAATGGAGATGGAGGGAGTGTGGGTGGCTTGAGAAGAAAATATGTCTCAAGGCCTCCACTGGAAGCATAACAATATGCAAGGGAGAAGTGTTTTGACAGTGACCCCCCACCCTCCTTTTATATCTTTTTCAAGGGGTTTTAGGATTTTAAGCCCTTGGTCAAGGCTTTAGCCCCCTTTTTGGGCCTTTAGCCCCTTTTTCCCTAACTGTAGCCCCTTTTAGGGTTTTATCCCCTTTTTGAGGGCTTTAGCTCCTAGGGGGCTATTTTGGGATCTTTTTTGGGTTTTTTATCCCTTTTCTTCATCCTTGGGCTGTTTTGGAGGTGTGGGGGTCTAATGGAAGGTCTGATGGAGTGATATAGGGGTTGTGAGATGGTGTCCTTGGATGGTGTAGGCCATTGAGAGATAAGCAGGGAATTTTTGGGTTAACACCTACTTTGGGTCTGAACCAGTTAGGAGTGGAAGAGGTAAATTGATTGATAAACCTAGTGCATGAGGAACCTCATTGAGGGATATTAAGGCTGATTATTCCTTACTGTACATCCTGAATAGCACTTGAAGGGAATGCATAGACTGAGGGACTGTACAATAGAGAAGGGGTTGATTCCTTCTATTGGGTGTGTATGTGTTGGAAAACCCAAGTCAGATATTGTGTAGGTGTCCATAGCTCTATGGTTGAGCCCACTAGCTTAGTAAACAAGCCTTTCCATCCCCTTGGTAGTTTGATAAACCCAAACATAGCTTTTCCTTGGATGCGTTTTGACATATATTTGGCTATGTGTGAGCCTTCTTAGTTTCCTCTTCCTTGTGGAATCATGCCCAGCTCGGGGGTGGTAGTGATGCTGAGAGATCGATGAGCACACTATCCTATGGTTGGGTGGAAAGTTGCAGTGACATAGCTGGTTGCGGAGAGTTTCATTCGAAGATAAGTATTCTTGTGTAATTACCAATGCAATTGTATTGTTTATGTGAATTATGATGAACATGTTAAAATGTGCTAAATGCTTGAATGGAATGCAGTTTGCATCCATTGTATGATAAATAATTATGCATTTGTGCATGTTCTAGGTCAAAGCATTCCAATTTTTATTATGTGTATGTTCATGGGGCTAGTTTCCCAGATAGATAGTATTATGGTAGCATCCTCTTTGCCGATAGGAGGGTTGGTGATGTTACATCTTTGTTAGATTTTCTATAGTTATCTTTCTTGTTAGAATTCTTACCTTGGGGAGGATGATAGTCCCTCCTGATTTTCTTGTAGTGTACTGTGAGAGCTTGATCTTCACTTCCCATCTTTTATTCTTGGGCTACTATTTGAGATTCTTCTTGTGAGAATTCCTCCTACATTCTACTGGAGGTGACTATATTTATTCTAGAACAAATCCCTTGAATGAAAGAGTCCCATGACTTAGGGAGACCATTCAAGGTGGTCATCACAATTTCTGCATTCTCCACTTCTTCATCCACTACTTCAAGTTGTTCTTTGATCTGGGAGACCCTTGTAAAGTATGACTGTATGGTCTCCACATTCTACATATTCACATTCTTCAATTGGTTCCTCAAAGTCATCTTCCAGTTTATGTTCTTCCTTCAAATAGCTTGGTCGGGGCATCAAACATTGCTTTAAGTGTCTTTAGGGAGGACACCTGTAGTATGAGGTGATCCTTGATTGAATCAATAATAATCCTCTTAGCCCTGACCAATTTATTTTTTTGTAAGGCCTTAGCCTCATATTTCTTTGGAAGTGGAACCTCTTCACTGATGTACGAGTCCAACTCAATTTCTTTGAAGACCAGTGAGATCCTATACTTCTAGGCTCAGAATTTATCAGCCCCCTCAATATTTTCATGAATCTTGGTGTGATGAGACATCTTAACTGAGAACCTCAACTGGAAATACAAAATATTTAGATATTACCAATTTGAGAAGATGAAAACTGGATCTGGAGCTAATCTTCTACACTGCTAGTTTTCTAGTTCCTGGGAAAATTAGGGTTTTATTTTCCTGGAGTTCTACTCAACCAAAAACCTCGATTTTTGTCTCTAAGCTTCTATTTTGAGGAGGGGAGAAATCCTAGCCTAGGCTCACTCAAAAATTCCTCTTCAGTGAAAAGCCCTAATTTTCCAATGGAGTGGTAGGTTAAAAACTAAAAGTGCTCAGAATCAGATTCTGCTTTGACAAAAAGATGCGCCCTTCAAAGGAGAGTCAGCCTAACCTCCTTTTGCGGATGGATTGTGGAGAGAGACCCAAAAATTAAGAAGCCCTAGATTCTATAGCTACACAGTATCTTCTTCTTAGGTTAGCTTTGATACCATGTTAGATTTTTATCAATTTAGACAGTATTATCTTAGGATCTTGTGAGAGAATGACATGCACATCAATCAATAACAAGAGACAATACACACAGAGATTTTCCTCAGGGAAACCATAAAGTGAAAACCCCACAACTTCCTCAGAGATAGAATAAGCATGAATGGAAGCAGTAAAACCCAAAGACAGTAAGATGATCTCCAAGAGTTGTTCTCTCTCTTATCCCAGCTCCTTCTCTCTCACTCATGTGCTACAAATAAGTGTGAGTGACTGTGTGATAAAGAGAGAGGATCACTCTCTATTTATACTATTTTTTGACTTAATAATAACTTGCTAGGGCCTGCTTCTCTAGGAGAGTCTAATAACCCTAGTGCCTTGAAAATGTGGGGACTTTGACCCCTAATCAACTAGAAGGGTTATCCTTTGAAGTATTATTCATTGTTTCGATGTGCACATATTTATATTCAATTGATGTATTATGCATGATTGTGTGTCTGCATTTATTAACAATATACTACACTAATGACTTGCATATGATGGGTAAGTATCCTATGGTGTTGTACAACATTCCTTTGCTTCTTATCTAGAATGAAACCAATTTCCTGACCTATTGGGAGTAGTGCACACTCTTAATAAATGTTATAGTAGACATGGAAGATATCTAGAAAGTTACCGCATGTATACGGAATATGGATGAATGTTTTAGCATTGGCTAAGATAGTTTCATGACTGTGTGACATATATCTTTATGCATTAAAAATTTTCACTATTTATTTGTTTTCAGAAATTATGAAATGTTTCTAATCATGCAATAAAATATGACTTGTACTAAAGTACTTGTATAATAACCTACACAAAAAATATGGATGAGACGTGTTCTGAAGAATAAGTGACAATGGTTCATCTAGAAGATTCACTCCAACAAACATACATGAAGAGGAACATGAAGCTCCCAGGGTTAGAGACACAGTGGTGGAAGAAAGAGATTCAGAAGAATATAAGAATCATGATACGACCTAAAGAGAGAGGTAGATCCACCTTGATAGATGAATACCATATTGGGAATGAGGGATCATTCAAGATGAATAAAAGTATGACGGTAATTCCAAATAAAGTAAGAGGCCTCAGACACACTCCATTTATGTGGGACTCAGTGAGTAACATCATTGATATAGATACCTCAAAGAAGAAGTATCCAGATAATATGATAAAGGAGTACTAGTTGATCATGTAGAATGATGTTTAGGATGTGGTTCTGATACCTGAAGGGAATTCTATAGTGTCTTCCTTGTCTATCTACAAGATCAAGCATGCAACAAATGGTAGCATCGAGGGATACAAAGAAAGGTTTTTGGTTTCTCTCAGAAAGTGGGAGTAGACTATGACATACTCCATTGACGAGACACACTTCTCCAGTAAAGTAGAAGTGTATATCGAGAAGAGAACCACATGTGCGTAGAAGGATTTGTATGAGCTCAAAAGGAACCCATGGGAGAGAACATACAGTTACATGAATATCTTTAAGATCACTTAGAGTGATGAAGATATTAACCTTTGCTACAAGGTTGAAGATGAAAACCAATAGAGGACGATAAGCTCACAGATGGGTGCAAGAGGAAGTTTTAACAAAGTTCAAGATAGAGGATATTGGTATCCAGTGACTTTAAGAGATGATATAAATGGATACATAGAAGATCAGTATCAGAAGAATCTACCTATCACTCCAATACATAATGTTATGATACAAAGAGTACAAAATGCAAAGGGAGAATGATGCTCCTCTTTAGAGGGATTGATTGTGGATGATCTATGAGTCTGAGAATATTGACATGGTAAAAAAATATAGAAAAATTCTTGATGAGATTAGGATTTACTAAGATTAAAGTAGGTTCCAACCTTTACTTTACGGTTGAAGGTGGAAGACTGGTATATGTTAATGACCTGACAGGAGAGCATGAACTCATTGTAGATGAAAAGGGGAAGCTTTCAACTGAGTTCAAGATGGAAGACCTAGGTATGACGCACTAATTTTCAAGCATGGAGTTGTGGCAGAGTGCATATGGGATTTTCCTTGGTCAAGGAAAGTATGCAATAATCGAAATTGAAGCTATCGTGTGATCCTTCATCAGAGTCGATTGATTCCATGATGTATCGTCAAATTATTGGTTCATTGATGTTCCTAATGAATACAAGAGCATACATATGCTTTGCTGTGAACACATTGAGCCAGTTCCTGATGAATTTGAGACATGTTCACCTGGTTTCTACAAATCATGTATCGAAGTACTTGAAGAATACGATTGAGTATGGGTTCAAATATTACATGAATCAAAAGAATAAATTGCATGGTTATGTTGATTTGGATTGGTCAGGAAGCACCACTGATAAGTTGAGAACTTCGAGTTGTTTCTTCATTTTGAGATCTAGTGTGATCTCTTGGTTTAGGAGGAAGCAGTCCTACATGATGCTGAGTACAACTAAGGCAGAATATGTTGCAACCTTCTCGACTAGTTGTGAGGTAGTATGGTTTCAAAAGCTACTATATGATTTATTTGATCTGACTTGCATTTTTTGTATGATGAAGAGAGGAGTAGTGAAGCTCCTGAATGTGATCCAGAATGAGGCTCCTATAAAGAGGGAGTAACGATTTCTAGCATAGTCGAAGATGTATCTTGTTTAGCAATGTAAAATATCCTGGCATGCTCCAATTCTAGAGATGGAGAGAGACCAATAGACACAGATGCATGAGATGTCACATGGGAAAATAGATAGGTTTTCCTTGAGTGGAAAATATCATGGTGTAGTACGTTCGTTTCTCGGAAGTCATCATTCATGTCGGTTGTCCTTGAGTGGAAAAGATCCTGGCATAATACGCACGTTGCTCGAACGTAATCGGTCTGAGTACTGGTTTTCCTGGAGTGTTATATATATATATATATATATATATATCAAATATCAATATTAATTATTAATATTAATATATATTGATATTAATAATTAATAATTAATAAATAATTATTAGTAAACTATTATAAAATGACACATCCATTCATTGATGGTATCCAAAGTGCCTTTACGATTAATATATATATGACACTCATTTTGTAATATTTCATCATCCATTCAATTATTATACGTTTATACATTTAATTATTTGAATATGGAACATCTTCCTCCCTAGACCTCAATACAGGTTGACTTAATCCAGATACAGATTATCCATTACACCAGATACGGTGCAACATGGTATCAGAGCTATACGACCCTTGGCCATTATTTAAAATTTGTGTAAATTTAGTTTTTAGGGTTTCCCTAAAATATATGACATTGTCCAAAAAAGAAAAGAAAAAGAAAAAAAAGTGAAAAACAAAAGAAAGTAAAAAAAGCAAAGATAAAGTAAAACCAACACATGGCTTCACTTTCCAACTTCAACCCAAGTTGCACCCCCCCTCATTCTACCTATCTCTACAACAAAAACAATATTAATAAAATAAATATTATTATAATAATATTAATATTATTATATACTATTTTAATACTTATTAATCCACCTTTTAATAAAATATGTAAATATAATATTTTTATATTTATTATTTTATTTCAACACATTAAACAATTGTTACTATTATTATTATTAATTCATCAATTATTTCAAAGACATTAGTTGTCTTTTATTCCTCTATAAGTCAAAATAAAATTCCAAATACACACATTCGCATAAAAAGGACCCAAGCTATGATGGAATTAAAAGACAAAATTGAGAAATTGGAGAATGACATCAAGGCCTTCATTTCGAACCAAGAAAAATTCAGAGAAGAAACAAAAAATAACAAGGAACTTAAGAAATAAATCAAAGAGGATGTGGTTCTAGCACTAGGAAGAAAACTTGATGACAAAGTAGACATCATGCATGAGAATAAAAAAGAGTTAGATGACAAGATGTGTGCAATGACACAGAACATAAGCACCATGGCACAAAACTTGAGCATCATGACACATAACCAAAATACCATAATGGAAATGTCACAAAAACTAAGGTCTAATACAATCCATATCAGTAACTTAGATATGTTGGACCACTATGTTGACAAAAATGAGAGTAACAAAATTGATCAAGATAATAACCAAGACAAGGAGACTAAATATTGTAGGGATGACCAAAATACCAATAATATATTTGATAAATATGAGCTCGACCAAGATCATACTGAGAGTCAAGCCAGTATCATGGATAATAAGGACGATCCATACAATGACAAAATATGGATCCTAAAATATGCAATGGAATAAGATTTTGTAGATTCATATTCTACCTTAACTCTTCTACCACCCTAGAGAAACCTAAATGTAACACTATCAGGTGACTTCGAGTGTGAAAAGCCTCATGAAACACCACTTCTTGAGATAAATCGTAAGGATAATAAAATGAAAACATTACGTGATGACATCCTAAGTATCATAGGACAAGTGACTTCTAAAACAAGGCTTGATATGGTCAGTCACAAAAAATTTCCTGATTTTCATGTACAAGGAAAATGGGATAACAATAATAAACATAATGGAGTACAAATTCAAGTTATAAATGAAAGGAATATGACAAACTATTTCATAAACACCAAGAACATACCTAATACCAGTTCTAAAAAAGACATAAAATAAGTAATGACATTGTTTCAACACAAAACGAGAATGAAAAGACGACAAGAATAATCTAAGTATGCTTTGAGGACAAAGCATCATGAACCAGAAGGAAATGTTATATATATATATATATTAAAAATCAATATTAATTATTAATATTAATATATATTGATATTAATAATTAATAATTAATAAATAATTATTAGTAAACTATTCTAAAATGACGCATCCTTTCATGGATGGTATCCAAAGTGCCTTTACGATTAATATAAATATGGCACTCAATTTGTAATATTTCATCATCCATTCAATTATTATACATTTAATTATTTGAAGATGGAACATCTTCCTCCCTAGAACTGGATACATGATGACTTAATTCGGATACAGATTATCCATTACACCATATATAGATTATCCATTACAAAATCAAAGAAGAAAAGAAGTCAGTAAAAAGGAAAACCAACTATCGTCAAAGAACACCAGAATTCATGAACTATGGAAAAGTACAAATCAGATTTGCAGTCCCAACTACAAGTAGTAATTCACAAAGTATTTGACATGTTGAAGATGGATATTTCTAAGGAATTAATGAGTAAAAAATATACAAATCAGAATCTACAAAACAAAAAAATAATGGAAGACGCATTCGTGAATAACGAAGAAGTAAAACGATTAAAAAAAATCATCAAGGAAAAAGATGACAAAATCATGCAAATTCATACAAAAGTAAGATGCCAAGAAGCATAGAATTGTCTCCTTCAGGAGTAGATTGAGGAACTCCAACAAAAGGAGGAAGACTCAAAAAAAGCGTACAAGTTGGAAATTATGAAAGTTTATAACACATTAACAAGTAATATCGAAGAAATATATCGATTAAGAAATCATAATAAAATACTAGTTATGAATATCAAGAAGTTAAAGAGTACCAAGAAGGAAGACAACTTGAATGAATACATCGAAGGAAAATTCTTGGAAAAACAAGAAGAAAATCAACGGCTTCTAAATCTTAATCAAGAACCAGAGAAAGAAATCGAGAAGTTAAAAGAGGACAAAAAGTTGCAAGATGAAACGTTCGATAAGATTCAGAGTAAAAACAATCAAATGGAGAACAAAATAGTGCAAATCCAGAGAGAAGCATCCAGAATCTCTAAAAAACAAAGTTAAGTCGAGGATTACCTTCACTTCCTTGACTTGACATTGTTTTTCGGAGAGTCTGGATGCTTCTCTCTGGATTTGCGCTATTTTGTTCTCAAGTAGATTGTTTTTACTATGAATTTTCTCGAACGTTTCATCTTGTGACTTTTTGTCCTCTTTTAACTTTTCAATTTCTTTCTCTGATTCTTGATTAAGATTTAGAAGGAATTGATTTTCTTATTTTTTTCGAGCACTTTTCCTTTGATGTATTCATTCGAGTTGTCTTCCTTCTTGGTACTTTAACTTCTTGATCTTCATAACTAGTATTTTATTATGATTTCTTAATCAATATATTTCTTCAGTATTACTTGTTAATGTGTTATAGACTTTTGTAATTTCCACCTTGTGCGCTTTTAATTTGTTAATAACTATTTATTAATTACTAATTATTAATATCAAGATATATTAATATTAATAATTA
>LPNX010484371.1:174555-227415 GCA_001517045.1 Pseudotsuga menziesii
GTAGTACACATGTTGCTAGAACGTAATAATTATTGGAAGGTTATTCGAAGTATAAAATATCCTGGATTGGTACGCAGGTTGTTTGGATGCAATAAGTCCTTGAGTTCAACCCGGGAACAAAAATATCCCAAAGTGGTATGCATTTTTTTCGGTCGTAATCAGTCCTTGTATGTGTATGTTCCCATGTTGGATATGATAAGGTCACAAGGAACTTGGTGTGCACCTGGGAAGTTCTCACATAGTGGAAGTTACAGGTTGTCTTAGTGACGTGAAAGATCCTATCATTCCCCTATGTTGAAACAATGCAAGTTGATTGTAGAGAGATGTAATGCACTTGGTGTGTTCCTAGGATATTATTGCATAGTGGAAGATGCAGGTTGTCTTGGCAGCATGAAATATCCTGGAATGCTCCTATGTTGGTAGAATGCAAGTGTTTTGCATTTGGGTTGTGCTTTATTTTCTCTGTGCTTTTGTGTAGGATAATGAGATGATATGGATACGATGAGATGAAGGTATGAGGCATAGGTGATTGCATTGGAAATGTAATGAATTGTCTTGGGTTGTATGTACATGATGGATTTATTATAGATATTATGAATACCCAGATGAGGACTAGGCCTACACCCAGCATGAAATAAGGATAGATCCATAGAAACCTCCTATGGAAGATATGTTTGACTAGACCAGGACTATGTCAGCTACAACAATGATTACTCAATGACAATGACATGACCAGATATGTTGATGACTATGGTAGGAGAGAATAGCTTCCTAGTTAAGAGGGAGTGTTGTTGTATTTTTAACTTTGGAAGATATTTTGATGTATATTATAATTATATGTCGGTGTACCCCTATCAAAGATTTGTATGCCTCCTTTCGGGATGTTATTATTGTATATGGTCCTTGAGGTATAACATCTATTGTAATTCGGAGAAGTAGTCCCCAAGATGAATATAATAGTTTATTGTTGAGTCTCCCTAGGTGAATTCAACCCTTTTAGGGTAAGAGATCAACCCAGTCATGCTTTAGGTTAAGTCACTTGAGCGATATAAATAGGAATGCACCCTCCTCATTTGATACACACACTCACACTCTCTCATGTGAGAGAGGGGATGAGGAGTAAGAGAGGGAGAGATGTTGGAGAAATATTGTTCTTGGTTTTTTCCATCTTCTAATATTGTCTTAGTGACAAAACTATTATGAGGAGGTTTGCAGAGTTTTCTCCTTTATGGTTTCCCCAATTAAAATATGTGTCTCTTGTGTATCTTATGCATCTTAGATATCTTGTTGTGCTTGTTATTCTTTCAGATAAAGATCCTAATGAAATTAATAGAGAAAAACTAAAAATCACAATAAGGGATTCATAGCATCAAGACTATAAATTTAAAAGGTTTTGTGGTAAAATATGACCTCTCAAATGCAAATGATTAGGTTAATTGGATCTATATTCTTTTCCTACTAACTGATTTTCATCAATTGGATCATGAGTTGTATCTCCTTGATTTATTTTGAAATATTGATTAATGGTTGACCTCACCTTTTTTCCATTCCTAAATAGGATTGCATCAAGGTTGTCCCCTCTCTGCTTTTTTTTTCTACTAGTTATAGAAGGTCTAAGTCATTCATCGATATAAGAAGCTAAGAGGATTGGAAGTTTGAAGGGAATTCATATCTCCAAATATCGATATATTTATCATCTCCTCTTCATAGAAGACATCTTAATATTTTTTGATGGATTGAGGAGAGATACAAATAGTTTGGCTAGTATACTATCCCTCTTCATCCATGCCACTATAATGCAAATAAATGATAAAAAATTAATCCTCTATTGTATGCTACTGACTTGCATATGATGCGTAAGTAGCCTATGGTGTTTTACAACAATACATTGCTACTTATCCAGAATGAAGCCTCTATGTTGACATATTGGGAGTAGTTCACACTCTTAATAAATGTTATGGTAGAGATGGATGACATATAGAAAATAAGCGTATCTATATGGGATGTGGATGAATGATGTTGAATTGGACATGATTGTTGAACAACTATGTGACATATATATTTATGCATTAGAATTTGTCACTATTAATATGTTTTTGGAAATTATGAAATGTTTCTAATCATGCAACTGAACTTGAATTGTAAGAAAGATCGTGCACAATCACCTACAAGAGAAAGAAGGATGAGACTTGTTCCAAAGAATAAGTGATGACATTTAATCTAGAAGATTCACTCCAACAAACATACATGAAGAGGAACCTGAAGATCCCAGGGTCGAAGACACCGCGACAGACGAAAGATATTTATAAGAATATAAGAATCATGATATGACCTAGAAAGAGTGATAGATCCACATCGAGAGATGAATACCATATTGGGAGCAAGAGATCATTCAAGATGAAGAAAAATATGACAGGACTTCCAAAGAAAGTAAGAGGCCTCGGTAACACTCCATTTATGTGGGACTGTTGAGTAACCTCATTGATATAGATCCTTCAAGAAGAAGCAGCTAGAGACTATGATCAAAGAGTACCAGTTTATCATGTAGAATGATATATAGGATGTGGTTCTGAGACTTGAAGGGAAGTATGTAGTGTCTTCCATGTGGATCTACAAGATAAATCATGCAGCATATGGAAGCATCGATGGATACAAAGAAAGGTTCATGGTTTCTCTTAGAAAGAGGGGGTATAATATGGCATACTCCATTGACCATACACACTTCTCCAATGAAGTAGAAGTGTATATCGAGCAGAGAACCACATGTGCATGGAAGGCACCCATGGGATAACACATATAGTTATGTGATGGGATTGAAGATGTGATAAAGACATTAAACTTTTCTACAAGTTTGAAGATGAACACCTATAGAGGATGACAAGCTCATAGATGGGTGCAAGAGGAGCTTTCAACAAAGTCAATATAGAGGAACTTGGTATCATATGACCTTAAGAGATGATTTAAATGGATGCATAGAATATCAGTAGTAGAAGAAGCTACCTGTCACTCTAGTACAGAATGTTATGATACATAGAGGACAAAAAGAAAAGGGATAATGATTCTCTACTTCAGAGGGAGTGACTACAGAATATATCCAAGTTTGAGAATCTTGACATGGTATGATAGGATGGATAACTTGTTGATGAGCATACACTTTACTAAGAGTAAAGAGGGTTCCAACCTTTACTTTAATATTGAAGGTGGAAGACTGGTATATGTTGATGACCTTACAAGAGAGGAAAAACTCATTGTAGATAAATAGGAGAAGCTTTCCGCTGAGTTCAACTTTCCTAGGCTTTGGACCTAGACTCTTCTAACTTCAATGGATTATAGATTTGGATTTGCAGAATTTCATTATCAGTACCTCTAGACTATTAGGCTATTATGGAATATGGCAATATAATATTAGGAGGGAGGACAAATTCCTTTCCATAAATGAGAGTGTATGGTGACACACCTAAGGAATTCTTGGGTGTGACTCTATCAGCCCAGAGAGCATTAGGTAAAGCTAAATGCCGGTTCCTTTGATTTTCTATCACAGTTTTCTTTAAAATTCTAATCATATTTTTGTTTATGGATTCTTCCAAACAATTTCCTTGTGGATAATAATTTTCAGTATAATGCAACTTAATTCTTCTTTCATTAGCAAATGCAGTTAATCTAATAGAAGAAAAATAAGAAGCATTATAAAAAACTAGGGAATTTGGAACCCCAAACCTAGTCATAATATGGTTCTGAAAGAAATCCATAATTGCATATTCATTTACTTTATGTAGCATTATGGCCTCTACCCATCTGGTGAAGTAATTAGTTGTTGTCAGAATATACTTATGTTGTAATGAGGAATTTGGGTTTATTTCTCCGATATTGTCGATTCCCCATTGTTCAAACAGTTTTGAGATAATTACTAGTTTCAATGGTCCTGCCGCTTTAGCTTGTCTTCCACCGCTTCCTTGGAAAGGATCACACTTTCTAACATGAGCATGAGCATCTTTAAATAATGTTGGCCAATATTATCTAGGCCAAAGAATCTTATGTGTTGTTGTGTCACCCGAAAAGTGACCTCCAGCAGGTCCATCATGCAATTCTGCTACGACCTTCTTTGCATATTCTTGTTCCAAGCATCTGAGAAATACTCCATCGTAGTTCTTTCTGAATAGTACTCCATCAATGATCTGTAATAAAGCTGATTTCAGACCTAATGCTATTCTTTGGTTGGGGCTCCAATGCTCCAGAAAATACCCTTCTTGGAGATAATGGAATAGATCTCGATACCAGGAGTCTGGAGCTGTAAACAGAGGACATACATCGAACATGTGTAGTTCAGCTTCATTATCCTAGCTACTATATTCATTATTTTGACCTTCAGTCATTAGTTTACAAAGTCCTTGTCCCTTAATTATGGTTTCTGGTTTGAATTCAAGATCATATTCTTGCAAAGCAGTCACCCAATTACTTCTTTTCTCTCTCAATTATTTCTGCACAAAAAGGGATCATACTGCTAGCTGTGGGACTATTACTTTGGTGCGATTCTTAAGTATGTATGGCCTGAATTACTTTACTACCTTAAAAAATACATAATCTTGTTTACCAACTACTGGATAATTCAATTCATCCCCTTTGAGACCAGTGCTCATAAATGATATGGGTTACTCATCTCCCCCATCTTCTTTCTATGTAAGCACAACTGCTAATGAATCATCAAAAGCAAAAGTGTACAGATTAAAATCCTTTTCAAAATATGGAATTTTGAGTGATGGTGCATGAGAAACAAATGTTTTTATATTTCTGAATGCATTCTTCTCCAAATTAGTCCATTTGAACTACACACTCTGCTTAACCATTTGCTGCAAAGATTTGACGATTTGGGAAAAATCTGGTACAAACATTCACACAAAGTTGATTGTCCCCATAAAATATTGCATACATTTTTCATTATGGGGTAAGGGGATGTAATCTATGGCTTTAATCCTCTCCAGGTCTATGGAGATCCTTTTTTTAGAAATGACATGACATAGTATCTTTCCTTATGTGACTGCAAACACACATTTCTTGGGATTTAATGAAATGCCATATTTCTAGCAACGGTCGAAAATCTGTTTCAAATGAAATGCATGCTCTTCTCTCTTTATTTTAAATATTGTAACATCATCTAGATAAACCACAACACTGCAGCCAATCAGACCACGGAAATATATATACATGGCCCTCTGGAATGTAGCTCTAGCATTTATAAGTCCAAAGGGTATCGTCCTATACGCAAAAGTTCCCCACTTGGTTCTAAAAGTGGTTTTGACCCTGTCCTCTTCTGCTACTAATACTTGATTGTAACCAGAGAATCCATCTAGTAGAGAGAATAGTTCGGAACCTGAGACCATCTGTAGTATTTGTTCCATGGGTGGGATAGGATAATTATCTTTATCTGATGCACAATTCAAATTTCTGAAATCTATGCAAAGTCTGATTTCACCATACTTTTTCCGCACCGGTACCACATTAGAGACCCATTCTAAATGTTTGACTTTAAATATGATTTTAGCATCTCGCATTTTTTTCACTTCGCTTTGAATTAGTGGTTCAAGCTTTGGATGCATTTTCCTCGGAGGCTGCTAATAAGGTTTGACTCCAATCTTGATTAGAATTATATGTTGTATAATTTTAGTGTCATATGTCTTTAGGTATTCGTAAGTCCAAGCAAATACATCTTTATATTGTTTGAATAAGCTGATGAACTTACTCCTTTCACCAGGTGAACAACACTTCCTGAAATTTACATATTTGGGTTCAGCTTTAGTCCCTAAATTTATCAGCTGAAATTGTAAAGACGAGCTATGAGTCTTGACATTCACTGGCTTTCTGAACTTGTTATATAAATCAAACATTTTTTCCAAGGTCCTAACTCCTTTTGGAATGAAATTCACAAACTTTAATTATGCTTGATGTTCTTCGTCATCTATTATTGCTCCTTTGAAAACATCAGCATTCATTAAACACTCCAAGATTTGCTGATCATTGTCAAAATACCTTAGATTTGTGATGTTATCTGGAACAGAAGGACTGAAAAGAAATTCAATAGAGCATCTATTCTTTGAAGGTAATAATCTTGTAGCTGAGGTAGCTAGTAAGTCAGCTGTTTCATTCTTTAATCTAGGAATTGACACAATATTGAATGCATGAAAATTTATTAGCAAATCCCAAATTTCATTTTGGTAAGCATTCAAATGTGGTGAAATGTAATGTAGTTTGTTCTAAATTTTCTTAACAACGATTTTAGAATCTCCATATACTTTCATATTTTTTACTTTCAATTCTATTGATTTTTTAAATCCCTGAACTAGTGCTTCGTATTCTACTGTGTTATTTGTGCATTCAAATTCTAACCTACATGAAAGAAAATGTTTATTTTTTTTCTGGATCAATCAGGACACATCTAGCTCCTAATCCTTCCAATGTTTTAGAACCATCGAAGTAAAGAATCCATAAACATTCTACTCCTACTGAATTAGAATTGCTAACTACATTTGAAACTAAATCTACTATGTTACAATCAAAGTCGTCAGCCCATCAAAATTGAAGGAGATCGGGCTGGATATCAGGTATACTGCTGCCTTCTTCAGCTTGGTAATTTTCTGGTTCGAATTCAATGAAATAGTTTCCCAACACAGAGTTTACTGTATCATTTTTTCCTTCTAACTGAGTCACATTATATTCACATTATATTTCATTTGGGGATCTCTTAATAATTTTATTTGATTTTGACATCCTTTAAAAGGAAACCACAAATGTGACCAATCTTATGCAAAATATTGTTCTAACCTTGCTGACTAGTCTCGGATCAAAACCAAGCCATAAGCATCTGGGATGTCTGCTACTACAATGTCTATGTACTAACATATCCTCTCATCTGTGGATAAACAAATCAGAACATCCTCCATTTCTCCTATTACTTTTATTGTTGTTTTGTCTAATTGAAGAACTTGTCCATTGGTTGGTTTAGGTTGACCATTGATTTGCTTGCAGACTAAAAGCAACATAACATTGACTAATTCTCCTAAATCTACTAAACAGTTATGCACATTATAATTGAAAATATCAAAGGTTAGAAGGAATACTGGAGTTTTATACTTAGATTTCCCTCCTAAACTCGCCTCACCAATCTCTTCCTCTGGTTGGTTGTCAATGGTAGGCTCCTCCTCTAGTGTCTCAAGTGCTTTTAAAAGCTTCTCTTTTTGCTGAGGTAAATTGCACATTTTAAACAATGATATATTTGCTTCAACCTTTTTAATTTCTTCCACAACATCATATCTCATTTCCTATTCCTTGAGATTCTTCTTGACATTTTCAGTTTTATCCTCAATAGGATTTACAAATGTATTGAATTTCGTAGGATCTTGACTTGAAATGACCAATTCAGGTATTTTATCAGTTGAAGTGTTGTTATTTATCTTCTTCATGTTATCCTGAAGTTTCTTAATCTTTGGAAATATTCGGAATTATCTTCTTTTAATGGATTCTGACTTCTTGTTGTTACATTAGTTTCTGATGTTTCTTGTTTGTCGGGGAGGTCTTCATCTTCCATGTTAAACATAGAAATATAGTCCCATAGAACCAAGGTATCTTCCTCTTGTGTTTCTGTAGGTTCATGATCTTTCCCTTTCTCCTCCTCGGTTTTTGTCAGCTTGGAATCCAACAATTGGTTCATGACTAATGTCATAGAGTTAATCCATTATGGAAAATTCTTCTCGGAATGAGGTTGTTGATGGAAAGTGCAGAAATTATCCATTCCTACATCAGTCAAATTCATTGCCGAAGGGCTATATGGAGGAGGTTTAGGATGACTGTTTTCTTTTCTTTTTTTGTAATAAGGCTTATATTGTTTGTGATCCTCCTTTTATTTCTCTAAATCAATCACCCAGTTTGATAACTTCTGCATCATCCTTACCATCCCATCTAACTCTTGTGATCGCTCATCCTTAGGTTTGGTTAATAATAATGGATTTTTGTTTCCATAAGTTCTTTCATCTGACTGTGTGGGATAGTGTTCTATACTCTCCAATTCTGCCTCTATCTTCTCAGCTTATTCATAGGTTTCTACCAATGTGGGTCTAACCGATCTCTTGGAAAACATGGCTAGATATGGACCGAGAGATAAGGTATAGTACTCAATCAGGGAATGCTCAGATGGTTCGTCAGCTGCACTAAAGCTGTTTAAGTAAGCAAAAAATCTTTGATTGAAGTTATGTACTTTTTCTTTCTTTTCCTTCTTTAGAGAAATTAACCCTTTCATTGAATATGCATGAGTTTTCTGGATTATGTATTTGCTTCTAAACAGTCTCTCAAAGATATTCCAGTTCGTGATCGAATTTGTGGGTAAGGAAAAATACCATGAAGCTGCTTTTCCTTTCAGGGTATGAGGAAACAACCTGCAGACTACATCTTCATGTTCTATTGTTCGTAGCCCTTCTAAATCCAAATAAAAACTCTACAAATGATCATGTATGAGAATTCCTTCACTTGGTTCAAACTTTGGTAACATCTTGTCAAAATTCTGAGGAAAATCATGCAATGGAGGTGTCAGGTTTAAAGGAGATCTAGCTCTCCATGCAGGTTGTGGAGGTGGCTGATTTGCATTCACATTGGCCATGATTCTGAGTGGAGTATGCGGTGGAGATTGAACAGGAGTCTAAAAAGGTGAACAATGAGGGGAATATGGCCCTAATTGATCCAAAGGTTGGTCAACTTCTTGTAAGGTTGTTTCTACCAATTCTTCAAGATCTTATACAAACACTGAGTCTTCCAACTGAGGGAAGTCCTTCTTTTGATACTCTCTTCTAGGTAGGATAGAGACAATAGGTAATCCTCCAATATTTTTCACATATGACCTGGTAATCCTCCTTAAATCATCAACCACTTTGTTATCAATGGGATAAAGGTACCCCTTTCCCTTTTATTCAGGAGTGGATTTGTGAAGCAAACTGGTTTCAGAACTGTCACCAGTGGAATAATTTTGAGAAAGTGGGCTTCCTCGCCCAGCCATGCACTAGTGGCCCTCCTTCTAGCACCAAAACTATTGAGGCCTAGAAAATAGCACGTAACAACAGTAGGGATTCTCCCCAATAAACGTTCCCAACTAAATCGTTATTTTTTGGTATGGGGAATCTATCAGGTTTACGGTCCGACTACCGTTTAGGTGTATTTTTAGTTTTTTTATCTTTATGTATGATGTGTAGGTGCCTAACTAAATGTAGGTGATAGAGATAACAAGGAGGGTCACAACATGATGCCTAATTAATATATCTCTACAGATCAATACTGTAATTAATGGTGAGTAATATATTGTATGACATGTATTACGAAAATTATAGATAGTTGTTAACCATTCTGAACACATCAATATCAATAGCCAAATGAACAAAGAGATATCTCATTGTTAATTAAAACATTCATTACTCAACTATGATTGTGGAAATTTCCCAGAAATAAACCAGAGCACATTCACAACATGAAAGAATTCATAAGTTAGAACGATCTCACAGTTCATGGAAACAGGTTGAAATAGAAACAATTCACATCGAACCATCCCATGGAAAACATTTGAAACTCCACAGTGCTTTCTCTAGCCAAAAAGTAAATATATTTATTATAAGATGAATTAGTTCTCCTTACAATAATCTTTCCCAAAGATGGTCTGAAAAAAGGTCCTTTACTACCTAAAACTTGCCTATATTTATACAAAAAGTTAAAAACTTTTGGGCTGCCCCTTGCTGCCTTTTGGACTTCCAACCTTTCTTTACAAAAATTTGTCTTGTAGCTTATGTATAAAAATAAATATAATATATTACATTATTTATCAATATTCCAAAATATCCCACTAGGAGGGCCTAGCTTCTTCGTTCATGAAATTTCTCCATATATTTTCCTCTGCTGCTTTATTCTCAAAACTAGAAGGTTCGAAAAATATGATAGTGATCTCATGCTGAGCAGTCGGGTTTTTTATACTAGCTATCCTCGCAGGAATCAAGCGTAGTTGGTATTCTATAAAGTGAATGCTCATATCTGTATGTGCTACTTCAGTCTTTAGTATCTTTTCATCCAAATCCTTGACTCGTTGGATGGCTTGTTCATCTTCACTGCGTTTTTCCTGTAAATATTTCAAAAATATTTCATGTTCTGGTAGTGCTTCCAATCTCTTCACAGCGGACGTATGACACCAATTATAGGTCAGGAGCACTCTCCTACAAAATTCAGCACATGCACCCTATGTTCTCTTCACTTCCTTCTTTAATTCTTCTGCTGCTTTACTGGAAAACTCAATGAACTAGTACTATTGCTTTATTGTCTCTTGAAATTTGACAAGTATATCTACGGGATGTTCTTTGGTTGCTTCTACCCAAGCCATCCTTCCCCGTAGAGTTTCCAAAATATCCTAGGTTCTATCCAAAAAATATGAGGTTGTACTTTTAATCTCTTCTAATCTGATGTCTATTTGCTGGAATTTAAGTCTTTCTTCTGCTATTTGTAGTTGTATTTGATGAATCTTCCTTCTAAGCATAAGAGCATGCTTCTTTAAAGGCTCGATATCAACCTTCTTCTCCATAGCTGATTTCAATGACGTTGCAAGTGAACTATTTTCTTCCTCCAAGGCTACTATTTGAGTCTCATATAGCTTAGCCTTCCCTTCTGTGATGATCTTCTGCTCTTCTAGCTCTGTCACTTTAATTTCTAATCTCCTCTTTTCTTTATTTAGTTCTCCAACTAATAACTAAAGATGATCTCCAACTAATAACTAAAGATGATTTTTCTCACTTCCAAATTCTGATATTTTAGCTATAGTTTTCCCAACTCTGCTGAGATATCCTGAGAATTCCTATCCGTACTTTTTGCAGATACTACAAGAGCATCTTTATCTTCCTACAAGGATTGACATTCTTCCTTTGAAACTTTGACCTCATCGATCATGTCCTCATATTTTCTCTTCAGATTTTGGCTTTCACCCCTTTCCTTCTTCAAAGTTTCTTTCAGCTAGGCCACACTTTTCTGAGACTGCTCAAGGTCAGTCATGATCCTATCCACATTGTCTTCAGTGGCTAGGGTTAGATCTACCCCAGCCCTCACTAGTAATCATAGATCCTTATGTGTAGTTTGAACTAATTTTTTGTTAGTTACCATCATTCCTGGCTTACCCCCAGTTTCCACCTTCTTTTTAGTTCTCTTGACAATTCTCTTTTTCTCTTTATCGTAAAATATAGTATTGAAATCTAGTACCTCCTCCCCTTCCATAGGAATGGAAGGAATTAAATCCAGTCCAAAAAATGACCTTGAACCTACTGCTACTGTACTGATGGAAGGAACAAGAGGCTCTAATGGGTTACTATCAGTTTGACCCTGTTCTTGGTCTGTAGGGTCTTGTCCTTCTAGTATCTCTGTTCTTGAGCCTTCAGGTTCCTTTTCTGTTTGTTGCTTCCCCTTTTAGACACCTTCTAATATGAACCCTTCACTGTCTTCCTGTGTTTTCCATATTTCATCTTCTTCTTGTTTTTTCCTTTCTTCTTCAGCCTTCTTGGCTGTTTCCTCAGCTGCTCACTTCTTTTCTTCCTCTTCTATCTTCAGCCAATTTTTTGCTTCCTGTACAAGCCTGTGAGCCTCCTCCTCTCTCTTCTATGCTTCTTCTTCCTCTTTCCTTTTCTATTTTTCAGCAAGCTTTCCTTTACCACCCACATTTGTTATTTTTTATTTGAATATTGTTCTAAGGTCTGTCATGTTCTTAGCGTTGTGGAAAGTCTCCTCATCTTTGTCCCAAAAGTTTGTGTACTCAAAATGTACTCTAGCTTCCTTGAAATAATCATCTACTCTGTCTTTGGAGTCATTTCTATAAAAGTTCATTTCACCGAAGTGAAAGTATTCCAATTCCTGGACAAATTCTACCGTAGTATTCACCCTTTAAAATTTGTAACTCCCAACAAAAAAAGGCATTGCAGGATATACTGCCTTTTTCTGTTCAAACAGGAAATTCCCTACTCCATCAATATATAATTGTCTAACAGCTTCTTTATGGAGTACATAATCAGAAGCATATCTTGGGAGCAGAGAAGGGGCTCTCGATCCACCATACATCCTTAAATATAAACCATCCTCTGTTAGATAATAACTTCCAAATTCTTGCATAACCTTGAAGGCTTCTTCTAACATGCAATTGCATTCTTTGGAGAAAATCAAAGTGTTTAAAGACATGATGAAATGCTCACATATCTCCTTTTAATAGGTGTAGTATTTGTGAGCCCAAAATAGCTTGTAAGCAACATATACTGAAGCTTGATCCTTATCCCAATGGCATTTTAGTGTAGGGAAAGACTGAGTGCATAGAATGCAGTATATCAAGATAGAGATCATGTAGAATTCAAACTTCTTTTGGGATACTCCTCCCAGTGCGGCACTGATGCAGGCTGACAAGCTATTTGACACTATGCTTTCCTAGTTAAAAATAGTCTTCTATGTAGCCACATGATAAATAATAGGTATCCAACCAAACTTAAAAATTTTCCCATTAGCTCTCTCGAAGATTATGTTCAGCATTAAAATGATGAATCTATATGAGGCATAGAGAATTGATGTCTCATATTCCCCATAAGGTCTGGTCCTGAAGTTTTTACCCAGGATCATCATTTTCTTCACCGTCTCTACCAGGTCTAGACCTAACTCCTTTAGCCAACTTTCAGTTAGATAAGTCTATGGTGATGGTAGATGATATGCCATGGACACATAAGCTGGGTTGTATGCACCATAGCCTTATTTCTTGATATTCGCTAGGATCATCCTTGTCACATCTACCCTAGGAAGAATCCAACCTATCACTTTCGAGCATGGAAAAATCTCAGGCCTGGTAGCCACTTTCATCAGGGATAACCTCTCAATATTCGTATATATGTACATGTCTTCAAAACTAGCATCAGGGACAGTTTCGCTTGAAATCATTCTATACACTTCTCCCCACTTGTATTCTGGTTCAAACCCAGTATTAGCTTTAGTGTCTTGATAAATGAATTCTACCTTGGTTATCACTTCTACTTCAGGTTCCTCTTCAGCCACTTGGGATTTCTTCTTCTGTTTCCTTGGCATATTGTTGTGCTGGAAATCAACCTGTAATAGTCATGCAACATGGTTTCAGTCTTACTATCTCTAGAAACTAGTATAATAATAGATAAGAAAAATATATAATCATTACCCCTTCTTCGATATGCATGTTGGAAATTTATGTTAATATGCAGTCTTCATAATGAGATATTTTAGAAAGGAAAACCCTGCAAAAAAAATTTCCCTCTAAATCTGCTCAAAACTTCAACTTATCGCAAAACCCTAAACTGGAAATTTTCCTTTAACTTATATAGGCACTTTGATTTGAAGCAAACTCATGCCACTGCTATTTTTGCAAGAATCCCAAAAACCCCTATCAGTTTCATCCACTTCCTAAACTGACATGAAAACTCATCTCTAGAAACCTTTAGTCAGCTGCGTGGCCATCCTGAATCCCACAGGAAACTAATGCTGTAGGGGACATGAATTTCTAACCTCAGGATGAACATAAAACAACCAAGAATAGCATGGTGTATATGGAGAAACTCCTATCTACCCCATGCCCTAAATCTTCGCGCAATTTTCATAGGTGCACTCATGGCGGACATCCTAAAAACCACCAGCTAGACAAAATGCTCATAGTGAATAGGTTGAGCCTTTACTAAGAGATAAAATCACCACAAGAAAACAATACTATGTATAATAAACCCTAACCCTACTGCGAACTTCACCCCATCCACCTAGTGGTTAAAATTAACAAAAATTAATCCAAAGAGACAAATTTATGGACAAAAACTACCTGGAAATGGTGATGCCAGTAACCTGGATGAGAAAAACCTTCCACAGGTGCAGAGTAGGATGAATCAAGTATTGATAGCTGCGTGCACACAAGAAGACAGATGGCTTCAATGGTGAAAAATGACAAGGAAAAATCCCAAAACGGCATTATATAGACCTCGCTCGGGAGTGGAGAACACTAGCAGCAGGAAGAGTTTTTTAACCTTATATCGGGAGACCAAATCTGAAGCAAAACCGCAGTGTTGGCTGCTTATTGCTCTATTACCTCGGTGAGCTACTTAGGTAAGAAATCGGAAAATGAAGGTACTAATCTCGACGGAGAAAACAAGTAGCCTTCGGATCAGCTCGCTATTAGTCTTCCGCAACTCTGGTAGAAGAATTCTCTACCAACCTAGGAATCATATAGGAAAATAACATCGGACCTTGGTAAGACTAAGCTCTTCAGAATCAACATAGGAAATGTGAGCTTTCAGATCAGCTTAAAACTAATCCTCCGCAACGTCAGGTGGGCAACAGGATAAAATCTTTGGTTCGCTCCAATAAAAAAACCCGATAGCGAGATTGCTCACAATATCGATTCTTAGAAAAGTATAGAAAAAGGCCCATCTGGTTCATTGGATATACATGACACTAAGAAGCTGGAGCCTCAGCAAACCAACTCTGAGAGGAAAAAGAAAACTTACTCCGGTGTAGCGATGAAAATCTCGGAAGGTTTCTGATAAACCAATCGGAAAGCTAGTTGACTGTACTTCTGTAACGTCGAAAGAATAGTCAACTAAGCATATAATATATGAAGGCTAGTGGACTGATCATCCGATATAGAAATGCAAAAATACTAAGTTTTCTAGAAAAAATATGAGCCCAGATCAAATCTTGGAAAAAATAAAACATTCCTAGGCCGATCTGAAACTCAAACAAACAAAGGGGGGACCCTAAAAATAAAACTTTATAGGGGAATTGTTGCAGCTCCAACACATCATCATCATCATTTTTTTCATCATCATAATCATCATTAGCAGTAGAATCATCATTGTCATCGTCATCATCAACATCGTCATCCATCATCATCATCATCGTCGTCGTCGTCATCATCAACATCATCATCAACAACATCATCATCATTATCATCAACATCATCATCTATCATTATTACCATAATCATCCATCGTCATCATCTTCATCATGATCATCATCAACATCATCATCATCATCATCATCATCATCATATTCATCATATTGGACATCATCATCATCTTCATCTTCATCATCTTCATCATCATCATCATCATCTTCATTGTCATCATCTTCATCATCATCATCATCATCATCATCGTCGTCATCATTATCATCATCATCATCATCATTTTCATCATCATCATCATCATCATCATCATCAACATCATTATCATCATCATTACTATATTGCATAATAAATTTGATCAGATCTTTTCTTTAATCTATTTAAATTTTATTATTATTAAAGAGTGCCTTCAGAATCTTTGATTCTAAAGGTACTCTCAATGAAAGAGGAGTTAGTAGTCAAGATGGTAGTTGAGGAAACACTTTGAATTAACCTAGTTCTTTCATTTTTGCAGCTGTTAAAATTCATTCTCATTATTCCATGATCATATATTATCAATATAAATGGATTGATGGTTTACATTATTTAGTTAAAGAGAATTGGCTTAAATGATTTATATTCCTTGTATTTATTAAAATTTCTTTTTATCTAACTTCAAATATTTGACATAGTTTTATTTATCAAACATTAATGTTCAAACGTATATGATTAGGGTTGGATAATTTTGTTATATCATAACCTTTATATGTCTGTTGAACACTTTTATGATTACAAACTCCTACAACTTATGTCTTATATAATGTGTAAATAAATAATGTTTGCCTTATATATATTTATAATAGGTAGACCTTGCCTTTATTTTTATCTATTTCATCAAAATCCTTTATGTTATGTTTTCAATGATAAATTGAAACTGATCCTAATTTAAAGGATTAACTTGGCATGATTAACATTTTTATGGCTTATACACTCCTTATATCAGTTCGAATAATCGTCAAATTGATTTTCCAAGTTAATATTATTGATGGATTTGAATTGGAAAGTTTTGTTTGATATAATTATTAATGATTTCGTTGATATTCCATAATCATTTTTTTTAGCATACGGTCTCCTATTGATTAAGGATGATGTTACATCTAGCCTCCATGTATTAGACTAATCGTATCAAATATTAAGAGCTAGAAGGAAATGACTATGACACGAATCTATACATCATCATACCTATTACACCACGAATTGGAAGCACTTCAATGCATAAAATTATGATTTATCATATGGTAATCTCTTTTGATTTTGGTCATCATCCTAGTATTGGGATTAAATACGAAGTCTCATAATCGGACACATATAGGGTAGTGTATTAATTTTGTCTTTTCAGATTGATTCTCCCAAATATTTGAAAATAAAATACGTACAGCGTTATCATATTATCTATTGATTTTATAAATTTTACCTTGATATCATTTCATTGGGAAAACAAATCTTGAAATCAGGTAATGGTTGCAGAGAAGAATTACATAATGATTTGGTTATCTTGGTGGTCGCGCTTTTTGAAGTAACAGGAATTCGAAACTAGTTTCCATTATTTCAAAACTATGGTTACTGAAATTATGTTTAGTGTTTCAGTTCTCATTTAAGATGAATTGGGATATGATTTAATATTTTACACTATGCCATTTAAATGGATTCCAACACCATCTGTATTCACGCATCCCTTCATCTCGAACCCTAATCAAAATCTTTGCAGAGTGGAAATGGCACCTCTTAATCGCTTTGAGATTTTAGGCCCTGAGTTGGTTGAATCTAACCCAGAAGCAGCCGCATTGTTTGAGAAAATAGGTTGGGGTTCATTTTTTAAAGGTTTTAGTGGTCATCATGTAGAAATAACCAGACAATTCACTATGTCGCTGAAGGATGATGTAGCTCAAGTTGGGGATTTTCAGCTGATTTTGAATGAGGATATGATTCCAAAAGCTACTAAGATTCCCCAAATTGGTGAGCGTTGGTTCAAAGGTCAGAAAGTAAATAAGAAAAAGGGTGAAATGTTTCTCTTGCCATTACGAGAGGATTTGGATCTTGGAAGAGGCATTTGTGTTAAATTTCTAAAACCACAATGGAGAGCCTGTTTTGAGATTTTAATCAGGTATGTTACCTGCGATGGCCGCTACTCTCATATACATTATTATCATTTACGGTTGTTGATGGCCTTGAAAGGTAGCAAAATCATCTTGCCTTTATTTTTGCTTTAGAGTCTTAGGAAAATGGCACATAATGTATAGACCATTGTTGGAGATATAGAACAAATTTTATTTTATCATGGTCTTCTTAAGATCCTGTTTCAGTACTAGTTAAATCATCTGGGTAGATCTTGGGATTAATTTTTGAATGTAAATAATTATGGGTTAACCCAGTATTGGCCTACTCTGCATCCTAAAACTCGTTGAAAATGTAAACGTTTTCCTCAAACTGAATCCAATTCAGAGTCAAAAGATGTTGAAGCATCTGAATTGAAAGTGCCTATAGAGGATAATCTAAGCATACAACTACAATAGAATCCCTTCCTTTAAATCTTGAAACCCCTGTAGTCTCGGCTTTATATGAGGATCCTCATACTGTATCTTCGAATACAAGGGAAAAATTGAAAATGCTAGACAAAGGAAAGGTGAAATTTGATGGTAAATCAAATTTATCAAAATTCCCCATTATAGGGTTAGGTTTTCGCAGAATTACCAGAAGCATGAAATCTTCCACTTCAAAAGTACCTGTTCATGCACAAGATCTGCCATTTATCAAAATTCTAAGTGAAGACGGGGATTATGGTTGAGTAGAGCTATCATCACAGGAGTGTGAAGAAAAAATGAATGATCCTGTTGTATCTCTGAGTAACGATTATAATGAAAATCAATCCCCGATTCTGCCAAATGATACAGCAATCAAAATAGGATCTAGATTGGATAACGATTCCTCATCAGAGCACACACTGAGAAGTACCATGAAAACTATAAAATTAAGACAGCAAATTAAGCAATTAAAATGGAAATTGAAAAGATCTAAATCGAATTCCATTGTATTGAGGAACGGAGTACAAAACTTGAGAAGTGAGTTATTAACTTGGATTAAGCAATGGCATGATTTGAAAGAGAAGAAAGTAAGGTTGAAAACTTTGAAAAGATCTTGGATTATGGCTAACAAGAAGTTGTTGAAACATGAAGAGCAACATAAAATTGAAAACATAAAGTTAAAGGATAAATTGTCTGAGGCTCGTCGAGTTATCAAACTCAGAAGTGCACCTTGAAAATTGTTATTACTGTTGAGTTTTTTAGATAACAGAACAGGTAATTAGCATGCCCACATAATTATAGATTCTGCGAGCATTGCACATGATTTAATTTAATTTGTTATTTTAGTTTCGACATTTATTATAAAAATCATGCATGGTTAATCTATTTTGCAGCTGTCATATGAATCCTCGATTTTGATGGTGTTCTTTTCATTTATTTTTTCAGCAAATGATGAAGTCGTTTCAAGCTCGAATGATCTAGAGGCTAGATGTCAAATAACAATTGCTATATGGACAAGTCGACATTTGAAGATGAGAAAGGAATTATTAATTTGACGATTTAGATGCCAGGTGCACTATTGAAGAGGATGATAATTAATGTCCTAGATCCTAAATGTTCGATCATTTAGACTCAATAGTTTATTTTTAGTTACATAGAATTAGGAGAGGCAGTTATTGGTCCTTCTTATAAAACTCCAAAAGACTGATTATGTGGTGGATGGAGTATTGAAGAAGAGACTTATTGGAAATATAATTAGATTTTCTAGTTTTGATTACTTTACTGGAGTTTTACCTTCGTGGATGATTGTGACTAGAGTTCTCAAACTTGTATCATTGCTTGTTACTATTTTTGAAAACTTAATATATGTATATTTCAATATATTGTTTTCTCACTATACATTTTATGCAATTGTATTGTGATATAATTTTATTTATTATCTGAAAATATACTCCGTTTGCTCAATATTAATGTTTGATTGAGAATATTACTGAGTTTTGTTAATTGATATTTGTATTGATAATTGAGATTTAGTAATAATACATTTCATATTTATTTTTGATTTCATTTGTATTTTCTACAATGTTTTCATGAATGAATATAATCCTATTATTCAAATATTCAGTATTGAACATTAGTTATTGATTAATTGGGAATCACAGAATAAATTAAAGGAGTTCTCTATTTTAATTTTTGTTGTTGTGCATATTCAACAAAGTGATTTTAGGATAATAATTTAGATATTTTCATTTGAATTGTTATCACTTACCTCTTGGTTAATTTAAATCATTAATTGATAATTAATTTAGTTTTCCAAGTTGCTCTCAGCTGAGATAGGATAGTCACTTAGTTTTAATTCATAGATTTAGCTTGTTCTAGATAGTAATTAAAATAGATTTAATTAGATTAGTTGGTTTTAAGTTAAAATTAGTTCTTCAGTTAAATTGAAAAACAAAAAACCAAAACAACAGACTTTCATTAAGAAAGAAATTTTAGGATGATTTAAATTTAAAAACTGACATTAGGGTTAGATAAACTTTAGATTAATATAAGATACATTTTGCTAAGTTTTTTATATTCTCCTTAAGAGGATAAATTCAGCTGGTAGTAGAAGACCATAACCTGCGAGATTTAGTTATTCCAAACACATTGAGGGTTGTTTTAAGCACTTTGTGTGGACTATTTCTCCTTAGTTGGCCCAGGTCAGAAAATCAGGCCAACAAATGGCGCTAGAAGGAGGGCCTGTTAATGATTAATGGCAAATAGAACTAATGATAAATATTCAACCAACCAACAACCTCCATTACAATATGAAATTAGTAGATCACCATTCATAGAAACTGTTAGGAGAATTCTTGAGCGTGACCATAATATATCTCCATTTACTCCTGAATAGATTACTCAAACTTTAGAAGAATCATGTCATATTCTTACAAGAGCATATGCTGATCAACTTGGTTTAACACCAATAAAATATGGTTTAACTAGAAAACAAAGATGTAATCCTCAATTGAATATAATTACTCAAGATTCAGTATAAACCGACAGAACTCCAAGTTATCAAGTTAGAATTCTTCATAGAGAAAATGCTAGAACAAATACTATTAGAATCTTGACTTCTATAGGTGTTTTTTATCAACCACCTTCTCCTCTATAATCACCACCGAATAGTCCAAGTTCATCTAATCAAGGGATTTCTTTAGATTCTGAAGGAAGTCCTATAGCTGGAAACATACCTGCAGGAGGAGGAGGAGGGGTAAACCCTCCACCTAATCCTCCACCTAACCCACAACTTCCTTGGTTAAGAAAAACTGTTGTAGCTGTACCTAGTGTACAACATCCTTTGCCAAAGCATTCAGAGAAACTTCTTCCGAAGTTTAGTCCAAATAATAAAGAACCTGCAAAGGTGCATGTAGATAAATTCATGTTATCTTTTTAAACCATAAATGTTCAACATGAAGACATAGTCTGTTGTTTGTTCCCTTAAACTAGGGAAAGCATCTACTTGGTACTTTTCATTAGTCCAAGGGTCAATCACAAACTGGGATAAATTCAACAAGGATTTTCTAGATAAATCTGGGGAGGATAAAACACCTGCTCTTTTATCTCTTGAATTATCTCGAATTAAAATGGAACCCAAAGAAAGAATTAAATATTTTAATCAAGGATTTCTTACCTTAAAAAACAAAATTCTTGTTGCTTCTCAACCACCTGAGGATATAATCATAGAAAATTATACTTCAGCTTTACCAAAGTATCCTTGGATGTTTGTTAAGAGAGATGGTAAAACAACACTTGTTGAAACTTTTGAGGAAGCTATTAAAGTCGAGAAGGATTCCATATCTTATGAACCAGATAGAAGTGGAAAAGTTGATACTTTTCCTCATAAGAAAATTGAAAGACCTAAGTTGGAAAAGGATAAGGAATTTGATGTAGAAAAATTGCAGAATGCTATTCGAGCATTAACTAATGAAGTCATAGGATTAAAAAAAACAATTCTGAAACTTCCTCTTCTAGAGGGTATTTTAGAAATCAGTTTAAACATAATCCTAACACTAATAATAAAACAAGTTCACCCCCTGATATAGTAGTAAATGAAGAAATTTTCAATAGTATTCTAGTAGTCTTATCTTTATCCGAAACTCCCCAAAATCAAGAAACTGTAGATAATGAAGAGGAAGAGGAATCTGAAAATGAAGAAGAATTGGAAGAACCTCAACAAGTAAATGGTCATTTTTTGGGACATCCTAGTAAAAGATTATGAAGGTATAAGTCCTCCTTCAGGACAACATGCCTATAATACTCGGAGTAGAACATTCAAAAATACTCCTGGAGCATCATCAAGTTCTTCCCCGAGTAACAATAATAATAATTCACAACCTAATAAATAGACTCAATCTGTTAAACAAACTCAACCTGTGAGAACTTCTCATCCTATTCAAAGTGCTCCAAAGTTAGATTTACAAAATGACATAATTGAAGATCTAAAAAATACACGTGGAAATATTAGTATGTATGATCTTCTTCAAATTTATCCAATGCCTAATAGTACCATTATAAATCCTGCCATGAGTTCAATAATTCCTAATGTTAAGCAAAATATAACTGCTAATAATTCTAACAGTGATTTAACATTAACTGATAAAGGAAAATCAGCAGCTGATAAAGCTTCACTAATAGGAAAAAATTCAAAATCAACAACCCCTCCATTCCTTCTTACCTTTGAGATTTTTAATAGGAACATTCACAATTGCATGGTTGATTCTGGAGCATCTTCCAATGTAATGCCTTTGTTTGTGTGCAAAAGGTTGAATGGAAAGTATGTTCCATCAAATTCACAGATTCCTCAACTAGATAGAACGAATGTGAGGGTTGTAGGTGAGATGAAAGATGTTCTAGTTAGGATTGCTTGTAACCATTCAGTTTTTCAAATTATAGATATTATGGTTGCAGACATTCCTAATGCATATGGGTTGTTTTTTAGTAGCGATTGGTCTCAGCAATTGAATGGATTCTTTGCTACAGATTGGTCAACCTTATGGTTGCCTAAAAATGAAAAATCAAATCAAATAAAATTAAGATAAACAGAGAAAGATATATGAAACACAATGTAGCAGGGATTTCTCCTTGCTACAGGGGTAGGAATGGCTCCCTTCAGTCTATAGGATGGAAGGGTAGGTTGCTATGTGAAAATGCATAAAAGAAAAACTAAAAGGAAACTGGATAGAGATGAAAGCAAAGAACAGAAAGAAATGTCCGTGAGCCCCTCTACAAACAAGATTAGGGATTTTCTCCGAGAACCTGCAAACAACTATTCAAAACAACAATAAACCTGCAAAACAAGTTAATAAACAAACCTGCAAGCAAAAATGGGTTAGAAAACAACTAAGCTACTAAACAAAAGCATGATGAAATAATGGTATACCTCTTCTTTGGTGCAATGGACCACCATGCCCTAGCTGGAACAAGCACCTCTCTATCTCACTCAACAAAGGAGGAGCTATGGCTCAATGGGGAAGATGAGTGGATGAGAGGGGGATGTGGGTGGCTTGTGAGACAAAGGGTCTCAAGGAATCCATGGGAAGCATAACAATATGCAAGGGAAGATTTGTTTGAGAGTGACCCCCACCCCTCCTTTTATATCTTTTTTGGTGACTTTTAGGGTTTTAAGCCCTTGGTCAGGGCTTTAGCCCCTTTTTTGGGATTTTAGCCCCTTCTGCCCTAACTTTAGCTCCTTTTAGGGTTTTAGGCTCCTTTGAGGGGTTTTAGCCCCTTTTTTGAGGCTTTAGCCCCTAGGAGAGTTATTTGGGCTCCTTTTTGGGGTTTTTAAGCCCTTTTACTCATTTTTAAGCCTTTTTGAGGGTGTGGAGGTCTAATGGGGTGATATGAAGGTCGTGCATGGGTGTCCTTGGGTGGTGTAGGCCATGTAAAGCTGAGTGAGGGATTTTTTGGGTTAATATATTTCCCTTTGATGTGTGAAGGCAGGAGCTCATCGTATGGATGACGGACATCATAGGATTTGCTTCGGAGAGGTGGTGCTTCCGGGGCTGGGGCATGGTGGCTTTTGGTTTTTATATTAATATGGTTCCCATCAATGGGTGAGATACAAATAATGTGTGACATGTATATGGACGAGGTGAAAATCCCCATGCTCATGATAATGTCAAAAGAATAGTTTGATCTATGCTCTAAAATACAAGAGTTGATCATATACAACTAATAATACATAGTGGTTGCCTCAATGTGAAGCTGAATACAATACTGATCTAAAGAACTGCTACATTGGACCCATGGCATTCTCATGGAATGCTATATTTTCATGACTGACGGACTGCTAGATCTGGGACGGTACATAGCTATATGGACTCACTGATAGAGAGTCAGAGTCTTTGTGGTACAAGTATGCTGCATCAATCATAAATCTGTATAGAAGCA
Source organism: Pseudotsuga menziesii (assembly GCA_001517045.1). Lineage (NCBI taxonomy): Eukaryota > Viridiplantae > Streptophyta > Pinopsida > Pinales > Pinaceae > Pseudotsuga > Pseudotsuga menziesii. The sequence continues at coordinate 198,001 of LPNX010484371.1, forward strand.
CTGGTGGGGCTTCTGAACACTATCTCCAGCGCAACCCGAAAATCACAAGGGACATAACCTGTTTAGGTCCCTCTAATAGACTCATCAATGTGCTAGAGTCAGGTGACATCTGGGGTCTTTGACCAAATAATGCATGGACCAAACCCTGTATGAATCTCAACGGTGAGATGATGTAGTTGAAGTTGAGCCCGTGAGAAACAACCATCCCGAGAGGCACTAAGGACTCCTCTCAAGTGGTCCAAGGAACTCATCAATGATGTTAATGAAACCAAGGTATAGGGACATTGAGTCTATCCTATGGAATATGTGTGTTGTCGTCGACAGAGGGAGACCTGCCCCTAGTCAAGGAAATGATGTTTCCTTGACTAGAAGTGGGAGGGAGATAACCGAAAGGTGTGAGACAATATGCGGTTTGACCCACTAAATGGGGGGGGGAGGGGGAGGGAAAGAATTGAACAGGGGCAGGGGGAGCATGGTAGACTCAAACTTTCTTTGTTCAGAGTATGACAACAGGGCAGACCAGGCAGCAAATGAAACTGACTGATGGGAATGGGATCATAGCTGTAATACCAGGAATGTCACTACAGATGGGAAGTACTTGGGGGAGGTCGATACTTTTGATATTGATGGGATCTAAGCAAGACACATTGCAGAGTACTCTAAACAAAGGCGACCCAAAGTTGCAATGCTGCCAAAATATTTTTTGTGGGGTGGTGTCTAGAGACACCATTGTGGTACGATCTCATGGATTTTTAGCGAGCCCGAGAAGGTAAATGCTCGATGGTGCTTTCAATTTTAGAGATTCTGAAAGAACGAAGAAGACTCCAGTGAGGACTCTTTTTTGTTGATAGTATCCTGTGCCTAAAAAAGGATAAAATTTTACATAAGAGAGCTCGCCCATCCTTTGGGGGATGAGAGACTTCTTTATTATTGGTAGTCCAATCAGGCCAGAAAAGGTTAAACCTATACTGGCTGGATAGTCATTCAGATAATTTTACGAGCATGACCAAAACCAAGTTTGCTCAACAATATTTTCTTGATGAGAAGGACGGAAAAGAGCTTAATGACAACCCATGGTGAGATATTTCGTAAAGTGCGGCCCCTCTACCCGAGAAAGCATAAAAGTATGCAAAGAGGAACGGTCTTGACTTGAATACGCCAAGGTGGTCCTTTTCATTTGATGGTCTACATAGTCCACAAAAGGAGGTAAACGAGACGATGTAGACACCCTTTCCTATAGTTTAGCGAGCAAGAAAGGAAGCAGTTATGCTCAGCAATATTTTCATTCTTTTAGGAGTTAGAAAAGAGCTTAAAAAAAATTCTAGTATGGTCAACCGATTGCGGTGGCACAGGAGGTCCCCCATGTCAGGACGGTGGACAGTGGTCCAGAGGTCATCCGCGCAGTATGGGACGGAGCAGGTGGCTCTCAAACATACCAATACATGCACGGGATAGATTGAGGCAGAGGCACACAAATCGAGGTCGCTCTCAAACATATCAATACATGCACAAGATAGATTGCGGCAGAGGCACGCAAACTGAGGTGGCTCTCAGATAGAGGTCAGGAGAGTCGTGTGTGAATTGTGGTGGATAGAATTGAGTACATGTGATGTGAGTGCAAGTACGGAGGCAGTTATACACTGAATACATTTAAGCGACATAATTAATCTTCTGGACAATGGTCCAGAGATCTGCATAAGGTGCAATGGATGAAATAGATGGCTATATGCTAAAATAAAAATGATGTTCCTTAACGGGCGGTGGCCCAAAAACCCACATGAATATCAGTAGGGGAGAGTGATACAAGTACAGGTCCGTAGACACTTGTATCGCCATGTTGTGGCTCGTAAATCGAGGTAGCTTCAGGGAAATGGTATCGAAATTTATTTGTTAAACATGAGACGATGGTCTTATTAGGATATTTGAGCCTAGAGGTGTGAGAGGTGTCTAGAACCAGTTCCAGGGGACTTTGGATTGGTAGCTAATGGTGCTACCCCTTGTGGTGAATTTTTTTTTGAAAAACAAAAAGGAAAAAAAACTATGCTATAAGGGACTCATAGCGGTTATATCAGGCATAGACTCTCTTAAGGTGGAGCCCGTTGTGCGGCTTCTTCAAGAGTTGACCATCTGAGTCAGCGAAGAGGTATGCTCCCTTACTGAGACGAAGGTCATTGGCAAGGCAGGGTGACAGAATCTGGTATTTTATGGGGAGAACCGATTCCACACTATGGTTTAAAGGGAATGGGGTAAAACTGAAGGCAGTCTTACATATATCTCCGTCATCGCGTAAGTGGTGCTGGGATAGATTAGGTGGATCTTCCACAACCGACAATATGGAAGGGAAACTAGTGCTAGAGGTCATGTAAATGGTATTGGTTGTGGTTTTTGTGGCCTTACCCCGAGTCTTTGTTGGAGGAAGAGGGTCAAGTTTGGATAGAGGATGAGTCTTTGATGGACCTGGAGGTAGGTGCAACATCATCTCACTTGGATGGACATGAGTCAACATATCCTAGGGCCTTAGAGGTAGTGTAGGTGGTTCAAGGTACCACATAGGATCTCCTAGTGTGAAATCCTATAAATTGCGGGTTGCCAAGATAGAGTTATTCACGATCCCGAATGGTAGAAAAAGGAAAAGGAAAAGGAAAATGTTGAGTGGGAATGAACCCAATTGTTTCCCTGGTAACTGAGGTTGAGGTTGCAATTGAGGTTGTGGATGTGGCTGGGGAAACAACAGAAGAGACAGGTCTGATGGATCGTTGGTGATGGTGGACACAATAGGGTCGGTTGAACTGGACATCATGTAAATGGACATGGTGTCCGAAGAAGGAGGTGGGGGGTGAACTTCTTCGATCAAAGTGATCTCAGATTCAAGGGAATGCTTTCAAAGGTTGGCTAGAGCCATTCGAAACTCGGGTAAATCTTGACAGTGGTGATAATAGTGTCCATACAAACTATAGAGGGCACAAGCATGGTTTGTTCTCAGTGACTTGTTTCTGACTATTGGCACAGTTGGAAGTTCAACCACTGGGAGATTTTCGGTTGTGTCCATGGAATCCAAATGTGCATGGATCATTGGAATTTCAGGGCAATTCTGATTTGGATGGCCCTGTTGTTCACAGACAGTGCAAGGCGAGATCTGTCGAGGTTCTGCAGTGGCTTTAGAGTTCTTTCCCCTGGCTCTTTTCGGGTGGGGCGGTGCAAGTGCGGGTGCGATGGTTGGTTTTTACGGAATGGGTGGGGGATGGGACGCGACTGCAATGTGCTGCACCGGTGTTATGACTACCTGGGGAATTGATGGTTGAGTTGGTGGGTCAAGATAGCACACTGAAATTCCCAACATAAAGTTGGGCAGGTTGAGGGTGGCCATTACTGGTTGCTCATGACACTAGGTGGGGGAAAGAGGAAGGGAATTGTATGGACTGGTGAGGAGTCCAGATAACTCCATGTTGGTTGTATGTGGGGGTGTGGCTGTGGTTGTGGATGCGCATAATTTTATGGCTGCGGATGATGTTCCAGCTGTTGTTGATGTTGCGGCTGCAGTTGGGCCTGCGGTTGTGCTTGTTGTTTGGGTGCAGCGGTGCTGGATGAGACCATGCACAAGTCCGCAGTCTCATTTTGTGTTGGTGGCGGTGACACTAAGGGGAAATGAGCCATGATGGTGGTATCAACAAAAAACATAGGGCCCACATTCAACAATGGGGAGGCTGGTGTGTTGTCAACCATGGTGTTGATTGCAAGGATAACATTGGCATGTGTGGTCGTCCCTAGTGGCTCAATGGTGGTGATGGTAGGGATAACATTGGTGGGTGCCGTTAAACCTTGCGGATCATGATAAGTGAGTTTATCAACCGTCGTGATCTTCCCTTTGTGGGGGAACATCATGAGACAGAAGACAGTTGATGCGACAGCTTTCATGGCATACATATAACTCTTTTCAAGAAGGAGGTTATAGTCCAGTTGAGCGTTGACAACCTCTATGTCAATCAGAAATGTCTTCCTAGCTAATGTGATGGGGACATGGGGAAGGATTCCTTTGGCTTTAGTGGGATGGCCATCATAAGCCCGCATAGTTGTGGAGGATGGTTGTAGAATTAGGGATCCAAGTTTCTACCAGACTAGGGTAGACATAATGCACGTAGATGCCCCTTCATCTACTATGCACCGGTGCACAACCAAGTTCCATATAGACACCGGGATTCAGAATGCGATGGTGGATGTCATGTGTTGTTCTCTATTATCCATGTTGAATGTGATTAGCTTGGATTCAGAGGGGTCGATGGGCCCAAGGGTGGCTATTAACACTTTCTGCTATGTTGGACATATTTTGAGTACCTCCAGAGCGAACATGGTCGTTGGTGTTTGGGCCAAATCATCCACGATGCTATAGCTGATGGCAGCGCTAGCCATGGTGTTATTAGCCACTCGACATATGTGGGGGAGGGGGAGAGGGGGTAACTAAAGAGGTACATTGATCGATTTAGGCGTAGATGTCGCCGATGTGTAGGTTCAGTGGTGGTTCTGTACTGATTTCATCTGGTTTGTAGGTTGAAATCTTTAGTTGTCATGGCTAGTAGGTGGTGGACACCTGTTTTGGTTGTGGGAGGTGCCCCCAGAGCATTGGGATTGGGTTGGGGAGGAGGTGCAGTTGCCACCAACCCTTGGACTGGTAATGGGTTCTGAAGCACCATAGGAGGAGGTCCTTGTGGTGCTAGGTTGGGTTGGGCTTGATTTGTAGCATTGGCAGTTTGTTGAACCTCGTTCTGAATGGCTTGCTTAGTGTGACCCATGAGGGGAAACTCATGTGTAGTGCCCGTAGACCTCATAGAGTGTGCATAGTTGGTTTGTGTGCAACGGGGCATTGTGTCTTGGTGCATTTGGTCATGGGGGATTTTGGGTGGGTCAGTTTGCTAGGGCATTGTTGGGAGTGTTTGGTTGTTGAACGCCTCCATGTAGTTGGTTATTGGATAGGTTCTGGGGCAGATTATTTCTAGCTTTTCCTTGTTGATTTTTGCGGGCAGGTTGGTTGGGACAGTTTTGTTGTGCAAATACTTGTCCCAATGGAGCAGGTGGAGCAAGGGCGAGGGCTTGAACTACTTGCACTAGTGGTGCATAATAAATTTGGGTGGGCAAGGGTGCCACAAATGTGGGCATTCACACTGCGTATTGTTCTGTTTTCCATGCTAAGGCCTAAGCCTACTGCGATGGTGCAAGTTGTGCGTAGGAAGTTGTTGCTCTAGACTGGGACATTATTCTGGCATAGTCCGGAGTTTGGTTTAGGTAGGAAACACTAGCAGTGTTGCTTGGTTTTGGTGGAACCATAGGTGGCGTCGGACGATGCCGTGGCTGTTGGGAGATCGAGCCTATGATGCCATCTACACCATCAGTTTCCCACGGTGAATCTCGGTAGGAGGCACTCGGACGAGGAGCGTATGGAATGATGGTATAGAGGTATCCATACTGTGCATAGATTAGGTCAAACTATTGGGTTTTCAGTATGGCCTCTTCTTAAGATTGGGGACGTTCGAATGCGACGTCATTTTCTATGGGTGGGAGCAAAGTTTTGAGAAACCAATCCAAAAATATCATGTCGTCAAGTTGGATCTTGCACAAACTATGACATCACTACCACTCATGGATGTGGTCAATTATATGTGTTGCGGTGCTCTGGGGAAAGGATAACAATATCTCCACTCCTTCGTCATATCTGAACGGGAGTTGGAAATACTGCAGGAACATGAAAGCTAAGGAGTTGAAATTTGGGTACTTGGCTTGCGGTAGCTCAATGTACCATTTGGTTACTGCACCTGTGAGGGTGCGTTGGAACAGTATTAGCCTGATCGAGTCATCTACGATGCTATTTGAGGAGCACCATAAATGGAATTTCATGATGTGATTTTGGGGACACTCCCCTGCCTTCCCTTCAAACTTGGGAATGTTTGATAGCAGCTTGGTTTGCATGGGAGGCCAAAAGGTTTGATGGCAATGGGGTTGTTTTTCAATCGAGGCAAATCAGGCAAGTTAAGACAAGTCATGAAAGGTAGATTTGACCCCAGGTTGATGTGAGATGGGGAAGGTGTAGTGATGGGGTTTGCAAGTGCATAATGTACCTGCATAGCTAGGGGTACTGGTGGTGCCATTACAGATGGGCCAATTCCCCCAAGTATGGAGTGAGGGGCAGTGTGGATGGAAGGGCCACTGCCCCCATGTGTGACAGGAGGGGTGGTGTATGTGGAAGGGGAACTACCCCCCTGTGCGACAGGAGGGGCAGTGTATGTGGAAGGTCCACTCCCTACAAGTGCTGCAGGTGGGACAGCTTGAGTGGTTACTATGGGTGTTGGAAACTGACTGATGACAGTTTGCATGACCATGTTGGGGCCACCTGTAGGGTTATTGGTGATTATGTGTGGGCTAGAAATAGGTCCACTAGCGATTTCTATGCCGAAAAATGGATCCGGGTTTGCACCAGCCATGGAGCTTGATGGTGTTGTGTCCAAGTCTCGTTCAGACTGGTATGGGTCTAAATATGAATCAGAGGCTATGTGGCCTTCTAATGGTGTGAGAGGTCATCGAGAATGGTCTCGACGGTGTTGGTTCAATGACCCAAATTGTGGTGGTTCTCCTCTTAGACGTGAGGAAGAGCGTGAGGGATCAATTGTGTTAGAGTTGTGTATCAAACTGGTGGGAATGATATTTTGGACCCCGGTTTCAATGGATTCCTATTAGCTGTAGGTGGTTACTCGGCCACCAAGACTGCCCAAAGACAGCGCTTGGTTTTTTCCGCATGGGCATTCTACTCAATCGGTGGGGCTCGTTGCCCATTTCACTTGGCAATTCCTCTCAGCGGCTAGCTACTTTGGGGTTCCTGTGGTACTCCTCACAATGAGTTTCTTGGCAGAGCCCAAGTACTTCCCATGGTTAAGGCAGTCAGGGACTTAAGTCCTCAAAGACTGTATATTTTTGAACTTAGTGTGGATTAATCAATTTTAGTGTCTCTCTCAGTTTTATGAACTGAGTTGGGTTGATTACGTGGTATGGTGTATATGTCTTGTTGTTTTTCTATTATCAGGTGGCTGCAAATGGTTTATGAATTCATCATATTGTGGTAGAGTTCATATCATTGTAAATCAAAGCAGTAAATAATCAGAAATGTTGTAGACAGGTACCAATTTTTACCCTGAATTGTGATGGCCTAACTAGGTGACTACCTTGCACCTATATTCTTATTCAACCAAGAGAAGGTGTTGGGATCTTAACACAATGGGACTAAGCCCATTTTTAGATCCATAGGTCACCTCCCGGATGCAAGGTTGGTCAACAGGGAGGACACTTAGCGCTGTGAGAAGCCCTCCTTCTCTACCCCCTCTACCTTCCAAGTCATCGGTTTTTAATGGTTTTGAACAATATTGGATGAAGGGCCTATTACTATATGAGTTGTGCCCTTCGTCGTATCCCAGAATACCCCGAAGGGTGATGACTGGGTAGAGGAGGAAGGGTAAACAAGACTGTTAATTTTATGTCAGTTTTATTTAGGCTATGTTGATTAACCAATTAAATTTTTTTGAATTTACACTTTGTTTGTACATGAAATTGTAGTAAACTGGAACAGAAACAAAAATGGGACTATTGTTTTGGACAGAGGCGGCTGAGCCGCATTAACGGTCCTTAGTAAACGAAAAATTAAGTTATGAGTGACAGACCACAGATTTTGGGTCAAATGTGGTGAGGGGGTCGCCAAATTTTTCTTGAAATAGGCAAGGGGGTCGCACAGATTTCACAGACAAAAGCGGTATGTCCTTCTGAGGGAAGTAGCACCTTTTGGGGGAAAAAGGGTGACCTGGTCGCGCCTGTGAGGCCTAAATGAGTGACCTGGTCCCTTGTTTAGGCCTGATAAGTGTGACCTGCTCTAGATTTGGGGTTTTTCTGATCCTGAGTCAGATCCGGCCAACAATAACCTGTACTGTGGCCAAACAGACTCAGATTTTCCTTGCAAAGGCTTTAGCAACATCAAAAACTAAAAGTAAACAGGATTTAAACTAGATTTGAAAATAAATTTTAAAACTAGGGCATAAACTGAAATGAACTTGAAATTTTAAAAGATTGAACAAGGGATCCTATGGGATCGACTTGGTATGGTCGCCAGTTATGTAGTAGGGATTTCTCCTTGCTAAAGGATACGAATGACTCCCTTCTGTCTATAGGATGAAAGGGTAGGTTCCTGTGTGAAAATGCATAAAGGAAAAACCCAAAGGAAACTGGACATAGATGAAAGCAAAGAACAGAAAGAAATGGCCATGAGCCCCTCTGCAAACAAGGTTAGGGCTTTGCTTCGAGAACCGGCAAACAACTATTAAAAACAACAATAAACCTACAAAACAAGTTAATAAACAAAACTGCAAGCAAAAATGGGTTAGAAAACAACTAAGCTACTAAACAAAAGCATGAACAAATAATGGTATACCTCTTCTTTGGTGCAATGGGCCACCATGCCCTGGCTAGAAGAAGCACCTCTCTATCTCACTCAGCAATGGAGGAGCTATGGCTCAATGGGGAAGACGAGTGGATGAGAGGGGGATGTGGGTGGCTTGAGAGACAAAGGGTCTCAAGGCATCCACATGAAGCATAACAATATGCAAGGGAAGAGTTGTTTAAGAGTGACTCCCACCCCTCCTTTTATATCTTTTTTGGGGACTTTTAGGGTTTTAAGCCCTTGGTCAGGGCTTTAGCACCTTTTTTGGGATTTTATCCCCTTCCGCCCTAACTTTAGCTCTTTTTAGGTTTTTAGGCTCCTTTTAGGGGTTTTAGTTTGGAGGCTTTAACCCTTAGGAGAGTTATTTAGTCTCCTTTTTGGCTTTTTTAAGCCCTTTTACTCATTTTTAAGCCTTTTTGAGGGTGTGGGGGTCTAATGGGGTGATACGAAGGTTGTGCATGGGTGTCCTTGGCTGGTGTAGGCCATGTAGAGCTGAGTGAGGTATTTTTTGGGTTAAAACACACAGTGATAGAATTACATGATCCCAGTGAACTGGTTTTATTTTCAGATTCTATAATGGGGAATTATATGTATGAACTTGGGTTCGGAAATTTTAAATGTGAAAATTATGCTTTCTTTGACAATAAACAGCAATCAGAAATTCTTAATGTTACAATTATTTCTCATGATTCTTCATTTAAGGAAATTGTAAATAATGTAGATAGTCATAATTATGTAAATATTATTGAAAGTAAAGTAGTTGCAAATAGTTCTACTTGGAAATTATATTTTGATGGGTTAAAATCTAAAGAAGGAACAGGAGCTGGTTGCTTGTTAATTGACCCAAAAGGAAACAAAACATATATAGCATGTAGGATTGAATTTAATTGTACCAATAATACTGTAGAATATGAAACACTAATTCAGGGTCTAAAGAAAGCGATTGATTTGGATATTAAAGTGCTAGTTGCATATGGTGATTCTGAAATCATCGTCAGGAAAATCGGTAATTCTATTCATTGCATTTCTAAACATTTGCATAATTATCAACGAGAGGTATGGAATATCATTTCGCATTTTGATGCATTCAATATAAACTTAGTTCCAACATTCCAGAATCAAGAAGCAGATTTATTAGCAAATGTAGCATGAAAATTAATTCCATCTGAGAATTTAATGCCTGATTTATTTTCAATTGAATTAATTTTTAGGCCTTCTATACCAGATAATATCTTTAACTAGTGTGTTTTTTATAATGATTTGTAGGTTTTGAATTTCTTAACGAATGATGATACTTTCAAAGATTCAGCCATTGATGAAGTTACACATGATGAAAATTTATGAGATTTTACAGTAATAAATGATTTTTGTTCAATTGAAAAAACTTTTGAGAAGGTAAAATTGATTCCTAACTCGGTTTTGAGATTAGAAAAGTTTTTTGATATTCAAGATAAATTTAAGTCTATTCCTAATTGTAAAACCAATAGTTCACAAATGAAATATGAAACTATAAATTTAGGAACACAACTTAATCGTCAAACTATGAATTTAGGAATAGATTGCACTCCTACAAAAAAATCAGCATTCATAAAATTATTTAAAGAATTTAAGGATGCCTTTGCATGGACATACGATGATTTAAAAACTTTCAATACACAAGTCATGCAACACATTATTCCAATAAAACAAGAATCAAAACCTTTCCAACAGAAACTTAGAAAGTATCATCCGTCACTAGAACCAACAATTAAGAAGGAATGAAATAAACTTTTGGCTACTAGAATTATTTTTCCTATCCAACATACTGAGTGGGTAGCTAATTTGGTTCCATTTAGGAAGAAAAATGGTGATATTCAATTATGTGTTGATTTTCAAAATCTTAATAAATTTTCTGAAAAAGAATAATACCCAGTTCCTCCCATGGAACAAATAGTTCAGAAAGTTTTTGGGTCTGAGATACTATCACTTCTTGATGGTTTCTCAGGATATAATCAAATATTGGTTTCCCCAGATGATCAATTGAAAATATCTTTTAGAACTCCATGGGGAACATACGCTTATAGAAATATGCCCTTTGGGTTAATCAATGTTGGGGCAAATTTTCAAAGAGAAATGGATATTGATTTTAGAGGGTTAATTATTCATTCAGTAATTGTCTATCTAGATGATGTCACTGTATTTTCTAAATGTCAACATGATCACATTAATCATCTTGGAAAAGTATTTGAACATTGTAGGAAATTTGGAGTTTCTTTAAATCCAAAGAAAACAATATTTTTTGTTACAGAAGGTATTTTACTAGGCTGTGTGGTTTCAAAACATGGGATCATGATTGATCCTGAACGAACCCAAGCTATCTCAAAAATAACTTACCTTTCTAGAAAAAAAGCAATGCAATCGTTTCTTGGTAAAATAAACTTTGTTAGGAGATTTATCCCCAGTTTTTCGGAAATCATCCGTCCCTTACTAAAAATGATTAAGAAAGATGTTATTTTCAATTGGGGACAAAATGAAAAAGAATATTTTCAGAGAATTTTAGAAGCCATTTCAGAAGCCCCTAGTCTTTTGAGCCTAGATTTTAACAAAGATTTCATATTGTACACTTTCGCTTCTGACATATCATATGCAGCAGTTTTAACTCAGCTAAACCAACAAAATAGTGAAGTACCAATATCTTTTATGAGCTCAAATTTTAAAAGTGTTGAACTTAATTACCATGAGATTGATAAGCAATATTTTGTTGTTTTCAAAGCTGTTAAACATTTTCGTCCATATTTATTGAAATAGAACTAAAGTGATAGTTCCTTACCCTTCAGTCAAAAATCTATTAGTACAGAAAGATTTAGGTGAAAAAAGAGCACCATAGATGACATCTCTTCAAGAGTATGATTTGGAAATTAAACCTTCAATGGTAGTCAAGGGTCAAGGATTATGTAAACTTGCTGCTGAAGTAGCTCATCTGCCTAATAATAGTTCCGAAGCTGTCATTGATGATATATTACTAAATTGGGAAATTTATTTTTATCCTCCACCATAAGATTCTTGGTACACAGATTTAAGGACACTTCTGGAAACATGAACTGCTCCTGATTACATTGAACCAAGAAGAAGGAGAGCACTTAGACTGAAATCTGCTACTTATTTGCTAATTGATAATATTCCTTTTAGGAGAAATTCAGATTGTGTTCTGCTTCGATGCTTAGAGAAAGATGGAACAAAAGTGATTTTGAAAGAATTAGATTTTGGACCAGCAGGTGGTCATTTTGGTGGAGAAACTATGGCACATAAGATTCTTAGGGCTAGCTATTGTTGGCCTACTTTATTTCAAGATTCTTATGCTTTTGTCAGGAAATGTCAAGAATTCCAACTTGCTGCATGTAGATTTAAGAAGTCTGCTTTTCCTTTACAACCTGTTTCAGTAGAAAGGCCTTTCTAGCAATGGGGTATTGATATATTAGGACCAATAAACCCTCATTTCTCAATGCAACACAAATATATTATAACTGCAACTGATTATTTTACCCATTGGGCAGAGGCTACACCTTTAAGGGTTGTAAACACCAATCAGGTTATCTTATTTTTAGAATCTTTTATCATAACGAGATTTGGTGTTCTAGATTCCCTTATTTTTTATAATGCCTCATATTTTTCATCAATTGATTTAACTCAATTTGCCTTAGAAAAAGGTAGAAGGGTTAGATGTTCAACTAATTATCATCCTCACAGAAATGGTTTAACTGAATCAACAAATAAAAACTTGTTGAAAATTCTTAAAAGAACTATTTCAGTTCACCATCGTGACTGGCATACAACATTGTTTAATGATATTTGGGCAGACAGAGTAACTCCTAAAGCTTCAATAGGTAACTCACATTTCTTCCTAGTTTATGGAATCGAGGCCATTTTACCGCCAAATTTATTTTTACATTCTTTACAGTTAGCCCAGTCTGTTCAGGATTAATATTTTATAGCTATGGAGAAAAGTATTAAAACTTTAATACAACTTAAGGAGGAAAGAGACGGGTCAAAACAACATTTCATAAAACATCAACAAATTGTTAAGTCCTAGTTTGATCAATCCTCAAGTTCTAACCGAGAGTTCCAGGTGGGGGACTTGGTGTTAAAATGAGACAAAGCCCATGAGGATAAAGGATATCATACCAAGTTTCGAAAACTTTGGTTAGGCCCATTTGTTGTAAATTTGAGCACATAGATCTGTAGACAAATACACAACTCACAAAGTGGATCTCACAATTTACACAGCAATTGAAGAATGAAATAGTGCAAAAAAAGGCTTGCAGCTATGAATGCTTTCATTAATCAAAAAGTAATCCGATGATAATTACAATGAAATAAAATGGCTTTAATAGCCACAAACAATTCAAATCCACATGAGGAAGTTTGAATTGATTAGACTTTACTTGACTGTAGGTAACCAAGACCTTGTCTAAATCACTATCAGAGGACTCAGTAGTTAACTGACCTTGTCTAAACCATAACTGGAGTTCATCAGAGCTCTAAAACACAACTGAAGTGTTACATTCAGTGTTGACTAAGGTTAGCTGACTGTGGTAGGTGAGAAATGCACCCCACATGTGTTCAGTCAAGTAAACCTAGAGATAACTGAATGTAGAGGACTAGAACTAAATGTAACTAACTCCTAACTTAGCTTGACTAGTCATTAACTGAAGTGAACTGACCTTGGTTGGTTTCGGCACTCCCAGTGGCTTCCTAAATTGTAGGGATTGGTCTAGGAGGCTCCTAAACTGATGCAGTCAAGTGCAATCAGTGGTAGTGAGCCTCAATTAGTGTTCCCCACACTTTAGTAACTGAAACATGTGCCCCAATTAGGTTAAGTGGACCCAATGGTGTTAATGACTATAAATAGACTGGCTGGACTCCCGATTTAGACATGACTCCCAATTTAGATATATCACCAAATTTGGACAAGGGAGGATTAATAATCCTAACACCCCCCCTGAATGCTAACTTGGACAAAATGTGGGCCCTGGTAACTAAGACCATAGGTCATCCATTACATCAAGTAAAATAAAGTAACTGCTTAATACAAGGAGCTGGGGCAAAAACCACATGGGAAAAAAGCCCTCCCTCTAGCTAAGCAGGTAGAATCAGGTCTCAAGTTTGAAAAACTTGAAAATATGTTGTTGCAATCTTCATCTCTGTGAGGTAGTGAAGCAGCATGCATGGTGTGCCGTGCATAGGTATTCTGGGGCCTGGCATGTAGACTTCTCCTTCTTCTCCAAAAATGATGATGGGAGGAAGGAGGAATGTAACCTTTGTCTCTTTCTGAATGAAGAGGTGTATGATCATATCCATTCTTCTGAATGTAGTAATAATGAGCCTTTGTCATATTGCATCTTACAGGAAGTCTATTGCATCTCCCTGAAGGAGGTAAAATAGCATGACATAGCGCAAGAGTCTTTGCTTTCTGAGTGTCAGGTGAGTTTCCAGTCATCTTCCTAGCTTCCAGTTTGGAAGTAGGGACTGAATATAGATCTGAGTCACCCTGAATCTCAATGTCATAAACTGATATAGATGGATCTGCAATACTAGTAGAAGTTGTAAAAGAAGTAGATGCAATGATTTTACCTTCCCTTGTAGGTGTCTGCTGAGAGTGCACTGGTTCTGAAGGAGCCATGAAATGTGAGAACTCATATTCTTTTGAAGCATGATTTGCAGTACCCTTTGCTATGATGCTCCCAATAGAGATATCTGTGATCTCCACTGAGTTAGGACCAAATATCACTCGCTTTGGAGATCCATTATGGGTCATTTGATAGACAGATAACAGGTTTGAAGCTAGGGACGGAACAAATAGCACATCCTTGAACCTTCCATGTTCAAGCTGGATAGAGCCCTTCCCTTTTGTTTTGACTTCATTGTTATTGCCCATCTGAATACTAGGACCATCAAAGGACTGATAACAAGAGAATGATTCTATGGATGCAGCCATATGGTTGGAAGCTCTGGAATCAATGAGGAAGACAAGTGTTGATGTACAACAAGCCTTTAGTGCATGTCCTTTCCTTTGTTATTCTTATTCTTCTTATTCTTCAGAGTCTTCCTTCCTTACACTAGCAGGTACAGAAATATTGTGCTTTTTCAAGAGAAGGGCCCTTTCATCAAGTTGTCTTCTCATACAGGAGCTTTCTGAATGGAAGCCCCTTCCACAGTAAGAGCATAGGACCTTTCCTTTGCCATTCTTCTTGCTTCTCTTCGAACCTGAAGGTTCTTTTGACTACTCTTTCTTCACAGGGGACTCATCTCTTTTCTTTCCTTTGTAATTCGCTACCTTATCTGCTCTTGCAACTAGAGCTAGATCTTTGGGAGATCGAATGATCCCCATTTGGATCAATTTACCATTCTCAGAAATAAGAGATTGGATGAAGGCATTAAGAGTGGGCATCTTCCAATTTGGAGTAGTGAGCCTTACTGTTTGGAAGGTGGATACAAAGACTAAGTAGTCTGCATTGAGCTTTGTGAGAATGGCAAGGATGAGCTGATCTTCATCCTTCTTCACTTTGCATTGCTTCAACTGATATATCAGGTTCTTGAACTTTGAGAAGAATTCATTTAGAGATTCGAAATTGGATGGATTGAGAGTAATCAGATAATTTTCTAGCTGATGGATCCTCGTCTCATCATGATTATCAAATAAGGAAGCAAGCTTGTCCCAAACCTCCTTTGGAGTGTCCAAGTCTTGGATGTGAAATCGAAGATCTCTAGAGACTGAGGAGAGCATGAGTCCAATGGCTTCATCAAGCCTGTTCATGTACTTAGCTTTGTATTTATCTAATTTTGGCTCTTCCTCTGTTTCTTCTATGAGTCTGAAGAGATGCTTGGTGCAGAGCAATACTCTCATGTCATCCTTCCACTAGTGATAGTTGAAGGGAGTGAGAAGCTCCACTGGATGAGCCATTTTGAATGTAATAAGAAAGACTGAGTTGCTGTAGCGAATGCAGTGATAAGAAGAGGTTGCTTGTAGCGAATGCTGTAAGAAAATCTGATAACCTGTCACATAATCAAACATACAAAGTAAGGTCAACAGTTTGCACTATTGGAATTTCCTTCACACCCAGCATAGTTGATCAAGCAAGCTTGATCAACAATTTCCTAACTTGGGATATTAAGTGGTAAATTCTCTACTTCTGGTGCAGTACTGGAAGGAGCAATTTGTCCAAAAAAAATGATCCGGTTGGAGATCTAAGGAGGAGAGGAGTCTTGTCCACCGAGGCTCTGGTACCATGTAAATTTTAGCACATAGATCTATAGACAAATACACAACTCACAATTTACTCAGCAATTGAAGAATGAAACAATGCAAAAAAAATCTTGCAGCTGTGAATGCTTTCATTAATCAAAAAGTAATCTGATGATAATTACAATGAAGTAAAATGGCTTTAATAGCCACAAGCAATTTGAATCCACATGAGGAAGTTCGAATTGATTAGACTCTACTTGACTGTAGGTAACCAAGACCTTGTCTAAATCACTATCAGAGGACTCAGTAGTTAACTGACCTTGTCTAAACCATAAACAAAGTTCATTGGAGCTCTAAAACACAACTCAAGTGTTACATTCAGTGTTGACTAAGGTTAACTAACTGTGGTAGGTGAGAAATGTGCCCCACATGTGTTCAGTCAAGTAAACCTAGCGCTAACTGAATGTAGAGGAATAGAGCTGAATGTAACTGACTCCTAACTTAGCTTGACTAGTCATTAACTGAAGTGAACTGACCTTAGTTGGTTTTGGCACTCCCAATGGCTTCCTAAATTGTAGGGATTGGTATAGGAGGATCCTAAACTGATGCAATCAAGTGCAATCAGTGGCAGTGAGCCTCAATTAGTGTTCCCCACACTTTAGTAACTAAAACATGTGCCCCAATTATATCAAGTGGACCCAATGGTGTTAATGACTATAAATAGACTGGATGGACTCCTGATTTAGACATGACTCCCAATTTATACATATGACCAAATTTGGACAAGGGAGGATTAATAATCCTAACATTTTTCATTTCTGAGAAGATAGGTCCAAGCACTTTCCGGTTGCAAACCTTAGAAGGACAGTTCAAAACATTTTCAGTAAATGGACTGATCTTAAAAAAAAAAATTTGCTGACTTTTTCATGCTCTAAATATGTATATAATTTTGTATATGAGCTTGTTTATTATACAGTTTTTATTCTCTTATTTTCAACCAGTTTCTGTTTGTAAATAATTTTGTTTAAATTTCAATAATTTTCTGTATATATTATAAAATTGTTGATATTTTGTACAATCTTTTATCAAACAGAATTTTGGTAAATTTCTAATTCTTAAGTACATTCAAATTCCATTTGATTCTTGTGTAACTACTCTCTAAATCCATTTTTTATTTTCTTAAATTTTTGTCAGATATCATAATCTGTCACACATTTGTACTTAACAATTGTCAAATTTTTCTATATGTTTTCAGACAATTAGTCACTAATGTACATATGTTTTTGAGAGGACATTTGTAAATAAATAAGTCCCGTGGCTTAAATTCATTTTGTTCATTAGTTTAGAATTACGGGGTTAAACTGAGTCTTTTAAATTGGTTTTGAATGATCATAGT
Organism: Pseudotsuga menziesii; assembly: GCA_001517045.1. Classification (NCBI taxonomy): domain Eukaryota; kingdom Viridiplantae; phylum Streptophyta; class Pinopsida; order Pinales; family Pinaceae; genus Pseudotsuga; species Pseudotsuga menziesii. The sequence goes on from LPNX010484371.1 coordinate 215,086, forward strand.
TTCTTAAGTCTATTAAGAACCTATCATTATTTGAAAACATTTGTAAATATTGTTTAGATTATCCCTCATTCACCTATTTCTTTTGGTAGCTAGGATGGTTGATTAATGTCTTTTTCAAAACTTTGTACTTTGAAAACATTTATGGATCTCTATCATCAGTCATTTTTTTAAAGTTGTTTACAATCTAGAAAAATTTTAGATCTGTTCCATTCAATAAAATTTTAAAAAGTTTAAAATAAGAGACGAAAGGTCTTAGTAATAAGCCGATCCGATCAGGATCATGAATATCATTGGTATGACATTATTAGGAAACTGATAATGGCTCTTGGTCGTAAGGTCAAGAGATAGGGGGTCTCATTACAAGCCAACTCATTCATTTTCTGGTAAAATTAGTGACTGACATTACCATTTGGTTACCATGCTAGGTAGTGGTCTCTTATTTTTATAAAACTTTCAAACTCAATAAAGCGAAACATAACTTTGATTGAAGAATACGAGGTCTCATCACGAGCCGACCTAATCATGATCATCAGTACTGTTTAGTATAACTTCATTTCTGATCATCAGAGTGATGGCTCTTAGTCAGAATATTAAGAGACAAGAGGTCTCATCACGAGTCGTCTTGCTTGTTCTAGGCAGTTTTTGTGAATGATACTATCGTATCAGGTTATCATCCCTAGATAGTAGTCTTCAGTCAAAGAAATTGTTTTTGTTTTCTTAAAAAAAAAAGAAAAAAAGAAGAAGAAGAAATACAATAAATGGAACAGATTCTAGAGATTTTTCAGAGAAATAAATTCCTATATCTTATACTGATGGTTCAGATTATCATTATTATGGGTACTTTATTTTGACTGGGATATTTTTAAGCTTATCTTTTAATATAAAGGGGATAATTCTGAATTATATTTGCAAATATAAATCAGATAATGTTTTTTATTAGACTAAGAATTTTTTATTATTTTTAATAGATTTTGAGATTTTGTTTATACGATCATTTGAAAATTATATGAGCATAGATAATTGGTTTGCCTAGGTCGTCGTTATTTGTTGGTTGGCAACAAATCTTCTTAATTTTATTGCTATATTGCATAATAAATTTGATTAGATCTTTTCTTTAATCTATTTAATTTTTTTTTATTAAAGAGTTCCTTCAGAATCTTTGATTTTGAAGGTACTCTCAATGAAAGAGGAGTTAGTGGTCAAGATGATAGTTTAGGAAACACTTTGAATTAAGCTAGTTCTTTCATTTTTGTAGCTGTTAAAATTCATTCTCATTATTCCATGATCATATATTATCAATATAAATGGATTGTTGCTTTACATTATTTAGTTAAAGAGAATTGGCTTAAATGATTTATAACCCTTGTATTTATTAAAATTTCTTTTTATTTGGCTTCAAATATTTGACATAGTTTTATTTATCAAACATTAATGTTCAAACATATATGATTAAGGTTGGATAATTGTTTTATATCATAACCTTTATATTTATGTTGAACATTTTTATCATTACAAACTCCTACAACTTATGTCTTATATAATGTGTAAATAAATAATGTTTTCCTTATATATATTTATAATAGGTAGACTTTGCCTTTATTTTTATTTGTTTGATCAAAATCCTTTATGTTATGTTTTCAATGATAAATTGGTGACTGATCCTAATTTAAAGGATTAACTTGGCATGATTAATATTTTTATGGCTTATACATTGCTTATATCAATTTGAATAATCGTCAAATTGATTTTCCAAGTTAATATTATTGATGGATTTGAATTGGAAAGTTTTGTTTGATATAATTATTAATGATTTCATTGATATGCCATAATCAGTTTTTTTAGCATACGGTCTCATATTTCTTAAGAATGATGTTACATCCAACCACCACGTATTAGACTAATCATATCAAAGATTAAGAGCTAGAAGGAGATGACTATGACACGAATCTATACATCATCATATCTGTTACAACATGAATTGGAAGAACTTCAATGCATAAAATTATGATTTATCATATGGTAATCTCTTTTGATTTTGGTTATCATCCTAGCATTCAGATTAAATATGAAGTCTCATAATCGGACACATATAGGGTAGTGTATTAATTTTGTCTTTTCAGATTGATTCTTCCAAATCTTTGAAAATCAAATACATATAACATTATCATATTATGTCTTGATTTTATAAATTTTACCTTGATATCATTTCGTTGGGAAAAAAAATCTTGAAATCAGGTAATGGTTGCAGAGAAGCATTGCATAATGATTTGGTTATCTTGGTGGTCGCGTTTTTTGAAGTAACAGGATTTCGGAAATAGTTTCCATTATTTCGAAACTATGGTTACTGAAATTATGTTTAGGGTTTCAGTTCTCATTTTAGATGAATTGGGATATGATTTAATATTTTACACTATGCCATTTACATGGATTCCAATACCATCTGTATTCACGCATATCTTCATCCCAGACCCTAATCGAAATCTTTGCAGAGTGGACATGACACCTCTTAATCGCTTTGAGATTTCAGGCCCTGAGTTTGTTGAATCTAACCCAAAAGTAGCCACATTGTTTGAGAAAATAGGTTGGGGTTCATTTTTTAAAGGTTTTAGCAGTCATCATGTAGAAATAACCAAACAATTCGCTATGTCGCTGAAGGATGATGTAGCTCAAGTTGGGGATTTTCAGCTGATTTTGAATGAGGATATGATTGCTAAAGATACTAAGATTCCCCAAATGGGTGAGCATTGGTTCAAAGGTCAGAAAGTAAATAAGAAAAAGTGTGAAATGTTTCTCTTTCCATTTCCAAAGGATTTGGATCTTAGAAGAGACGTTTTTGTTAAATTTCTGAAACCACAATGGAGAGCCTGTTTTGAGATCTTAATCAGGTATTTTACCAACGATGGCCGCTACTCTCATATAAATTATTATCATTTATGGTTGTTGATGGCCTTCAAAGGTAGCAAAATAAACTTTCCTTTCTTTCTGCTTCAGAGTCTTAGGAAAATGGCACATACTGTACAGACCATTGTTGGAGATATAGAACAAAGTTTATTTCATCATGTTCTTCTTAAGATCCTGTTTCAGTACCAGTTAAATCGTCTAGGTAGATCTTGGGATGAATTTTTGAATGCAAATAATTATGGGTTAACCCAGTATTGGCCTACTCTGCATCCTAAAATGCGTAGAAAACGTAAACATTTTCCTCAAACTAAAGCCAATTATGAGTCAAAAGATGTTGAAGCATTTTAATTGAGAGTGCCTATAGAGGATAATCCAGGGCATACAACTACAATAGAATCCCTTCCTTTAAATCTTGAAACCCTTGTAGTCTCATATTTATATGAGGATCCTCATACTGTAACTTTGAATACAATGGAAAAATTGAAAATGTTAGACAAAGGCAAGGTGAAATTTGATGGTAAATCAAATTTATCACTTCACGGTTAGGTTTTTGCAGAATTACTAGAAACATGAAATCTTCCACTTCAAAAGCACCTGTTCATGCCCAAGATCTGCCATTTATCGAAATTCTGAGTGAAGAAAGGGATTATGGTTCAGTAGAGGTATCGTCACAGGCGTGTGAAGAAAAAATGAATGATCATGTTCTATCTTTGAATAATGTTTATAATGAAAATCAATCCCCAATTCTACCAAATGATACAGCAATCAAAATAGGATCTGCATTGGATAATGATTCCTCATCAGAGAAGATGCTAAGAAGTACCATGAAAACTATAAAATTAAGACAAGAAATTGGGAAATTAAAAGGGAAATTGAAAAGATCTGAATCAAATTCCATTGTATTGAGGAACGAAGTACAAAACTTGAGAAGTGAGTTATTAACTTGGATTAAGCGAAGGAGGGATTTGAAAGAGAAGAAATATAGGTTGAAAACTTTGAAAAGATATCGGGTTATGGATAACAAGAAGTTGTTGAAACATGAAGAGCAACATAAAATTGAAAACATAAAGTTAAAGGCTAAATTTTCTGAGGCTCATTGAGTTATCAAACTCAGAAGTGCACCTTGAAAATTGTTATTACTGTTGAGTTTTTTAGATAATAGAACATGTAATTAGCATGCCTACAGAATCATAGATTCTATGAGCATTGCAAATCATTTAATTTAATTTTTTATTTCAGTTTTGATATTTATTATAAAACTCATGCATGGTTAATCGATTTTGTAGGTGTCATATGGATCCTCGATTTTGATGGTGTTCTTTTCATTTATTTTTCCAGCAAATGATGAAGTCGTTTCAAGCTCAAACAATCTAGACCCTAGATGTCAAATAACAATTGCTATATGGACAAGTCGACATTTGAAGATGAGAAATCAATTATTAATTTGACAATTCAGATGCCATGTGAACTATTGAAGAGGATGATAATTAATGTCCTAGATCGTAAATGTTCAATCATTTAGACTCAATAGTTTATTTTTAGTTACATAGAATTAGGAAAGGCATTTATTGGTCCTTCTTATAAAACTCTGAAAGACTGATTATGTGGTGGATGGAGTATTGAAGGAAAGACTTATTGGAAATATAATTACAGTTTCTGGTTTTGATTACTTTAATGGAGTTTTTACCTTCGTGGATGATTGTGACTAGAGTTCTCAAACTGGCATCATTGCTTGTTACTATTTTTGAAAACTTAATATATATATATATATATATATATATATTGATATACTGTTTTCTCACCATACATTTTATGCAATTGTACTATGATATAATTGTATTTATTATCTGAAAATATACTTTGTTTGCTCAATATTAATGTTGGATTGAGAATATTAGTAAGTTTTGTTAATTGATATTTGTATTGATAATTGAGATTTGGTAATAATCATCATTTCATATTTATTTCTGATTTCATTTGTATTTTCTACAATGTTTTCATGAATGAATATAATCATGTTATTCAAATATTCAGTATTGAATATTAGTTATTGATTAATTGTGCATCACAGAATACATTAAAGTAGTTCTCTATTTTAATTTTCTGTTGTTGTGCATATTCAACAAAGTGATTTTAGGATAATAATTTAGATATTTTCATCTGAATTGTTATCACTTACCTCTTTGTTAATTTAAATCATTAATTGATAATTAATTTAGTTTTCCAAGTTGCTCTTAGCTGAGATAGGATAGTCACTTAGTTTTAATTCATAATTTTAGTTTGTTCTAGATAGTAATTAAATTAGATTTAATTCGATTAGTGGGTTTTAAGTTAAAATTAGTTCTTTAGTTAAAAATTGAAAAACAAAACACCAAAACAACAGACTTTCATTAAGAAAGCAATTTTAGGATGATTTAAATTTATAAACTGACATTAGGGTTAGATAAAATTTAGATTAATATAAGATACATTTTGATGAGTTTTTTATATTCTCCTTGAGAGGATAAATTCAGTTGGTAGCAGGAGACCATAACCTGCGAGATTTAGTTATTCCAAACACACCGAGGGTTGTTTTAAGCACTTTGTGTGAACTATTTCTCCTTAGTTATCCCAGGTCAGAAAATCAGGCCAACACGGTGGCATAACGTCAGATATTCGACAACATGCCAATGCTCGTTGATGATCTGACTACACCATCATTGAATGTCAGCCAATTCTGCTGCAAAAATTTATGATTATGTCATTGAACTTCTGACATCTGGTCATCAAAAATTATACTTTCCATTGTTGGAAAGTCGACTGCTCCTTTTCTAATGTCATCCAATTTTGCTACAAAAATTCTTAAATATGCTATCGAAGTTCTGATCTCTGGCCATCAAAAATTCTACTTGCCATTATCGGACAGTCGACAGGATCGGTTGCCAGAGCTATTGCAGCCTCATTGGATGTCGTCGGGAGGACGTCATATTAGCGATGGGTGCTCGTCGGATTTGCGATGGTTTCTTGTGTCAGATGTTTAGCAACCTCGTCAGAAGTCCTCCATTTGCTGTCGAAAATGTGATGGGAAATTGTATAATTAAAAAGAAAATTTGATAGGTTGCCACATACTATAGTAAGTCCCAACCAATCATTTTCCCAACAAACTTCACCTTGATTGAAAAATTTACATAGTTGTACTACTAGGAAAGGCATATCCCACCTAAACCTAAACAAAGCCTCACAATCCCTCAAATCATTGTTTGTAAACCTTTCCCAAAGCAAATTTGGAGAGACAATTCCCTAGAAACAGAATTTTAGTGTTGTTCATCCTTCATTCCTTACCCATAATTGATTTAGAGTAACTTTTAATCTTGTTATGACTTATTATTTTGTTATAACTTGGATTAGGTCTTTTTATGCTTCCTTTCATGGTGATAAGTGACCAAATTTGAATACCAATGCTGTTGGGAATCAAGGCATGCCTATAATTAACCACAAGGTTACTCCAACTCTCAAAACTACATAGGCAATGTCTAAAAAACAACCAGGTTAACTTAGATGGTTTCCCGTTGTTATTTCATGCCTAGAATAACTTCTAAAGTGACTAGATCTCATATTAAATTATGTTTGAAGGTGGAAAGGTTCCCAAGAGAACCCAAAATTCATGATTAACTTAAAGGTCATATTACCTTGTGAAACAATGTTAAGTTACAATATATTTATTACCAAAAACATCATAGGTTTCCTCCAATGAGTATTCATCGAGGTCTCCATATGAAAACTGAAGAAGTTTCTTTAATCCTCTCAATCATGTGCCTTCCACTTTTAAAATATATATATAATTTTTAATACCTATGTCAAAATTGTTCACCAACACAACAATCAACAAAGGACCAATCACTGTACTTAACTATTCTTAGACCACTGCAAAAACTTAAACAAATGCTGTCAACAAAACACATATTTTCCTTTAGTAACTAAAACTAAATGGAGTTTAATTCATATGATTTTTCAATAAATATGTTGTAGTTGACTAAAAACTGAAAAATGGAACCCTTGATCCAGACATAGATGGACACATATGTTTTATATAACATCATGATTTTTCGGTGCTGTGATATGAGGTGTTGATTATAAAACAAGTACTTTGTTTAGGTGTTTTCCTTTCTATAATATTAGCTTTCTTATTACTCTACTCCAATAAATTGAAGTTATCTTTCATTTGGGATTTAAAGTTGAAACATCCTTGTTAAACCCATTATCTTATGAATTTTTTAGGATTGGTTCTTAGAAGCTTTCTTACCTTCACCACTAACTACAGTTTGTCTTTCTCAAAATTTTACACCCTCTCCAATCCTATTCACTTAAAGGTACAACTAGTCTCACATCCTAGTATACTTGTGATGATATGGATCCTTGAAACAACAAAGGAAGGAAGAGGAGAAGGTCAATATTGGGGATGCTCTTCTACAATGATATATTATACTCGAGGGAGGTTATAATACCCTAAATTGATTTTAAAAATGAACTTGTTTGGAAAATTAATGGCATAGGTAGAATTTTGTTTTCTTGGTTTAGGATTTTTGCTTCATTATATCTTCAACTATAGGACCTATTTCAGTCTTTATAGTTTAATGCCCTAATGGAATTTCTAGGGATTTGATTCCCATGGGACAAGCTCTTGAAACTAAATTTGGAATTTCTAGGGATTTCACGTTACATAGTTAGGGATGGATATTCATTTAAATGTCTTGAAACTGAAGTTGGAAGCACTTCCATAGAAATTTTCACACTAAAATTTGTCTTCCTTCCACTAAACTGCCAAGCAATCCTTGTAAATTTTTCAATGAAACCTGTACTCAGAAAGAATCATTGAATAAAACACAAAACTTGTGTGAGTTAAAAACGAGCAATTTTAAGAATAATTTAAGGAATGGATCATATATATGGCAGAAGGGAACTTTACAGAGGTTTAACATTAGCTTCAAAACAAACAATAAAGAACAAAATACATTTTTCTAGTATATAACGTATTTACTATTTATGTATATTTCTTGACTATTTGGTATGTAAAAAAACGTATACCACTAAAACAAGGTATTAGATATAATGCCATATATACACTTATCATCTCAAAAATTCGGTATTCTTGGAAATATGATAAGAATTAGGAGGACATTGCACTGTCCAGAACAAATTAAGAGCTCTCTGACAAGTAGAGAATTGTATGATCTAGCAAGTAGCCTTGAATGGCTAAAGGGTGTGCCTTCTCTGGCATAGGTTTTGTGATTTTAAGGTAACAAATCTACAATTAGAATAACAAATTTTCCAGTAAATATTTCCAAACTTTACATGATTTTATAAATTGTAGATAGGTATTTAGAGGCTTTCTTATCAAGTTTTTTGTTGTTGCTCTCTACCTGAAGATTGCTACTTAGTTGCTTACTTTGGTAGTGATAGATTTCATGTTCCCTATCCCTTCAATTGCAAATTATGCCATGGAATTTCTTCTTTACTCATTTTATTTAATACCTTGGGACCCTGTCTTATGTTACTATTACCATGGTTATTTCTTATAATGAAGGGTTTAACATTTCAAGCTCTATCTTTATTATCAAAATCACAAGTGTAACTCTCATAGAATATGAGGGGAAGTGCTACCCATGAGGGATTTTTTCTTATGTCTTAGTACATGATTGTTAAATAATTCCCCAACAATAAAGATTGATCTTAGCATGGGAGAATCTTCACTAACAAAGGACCTTCCAATGAGGGAATTGGAATCATATTAGAAGCTTCCATACTAAGGAATTTTGGCCTATACCTCACCCTTCAAACTTTTTGACTCTAAATCATCCTCAGAATGTTCATATTAAAGGAATTAGGGCTTAAACGAGGTATAAAAATCTTAAATCAACATTTATCCTTCAATGACTAGAAAATATATCTTATCCAAGAACTAGGCTCATTGTCAAACTTGAATTATGTAGGCACTGGAGGATAACAAGATATTTTGGTTAAAACCCATTTATACCATAGAAACTGCTTTAAAATAGTAAACTTTACAAGATAGTCATAAAAGAGGCATGAAAGAAGATTATACCAATGCTAAAGGAGATGAGAATTTCACAAATACAAAAGTTGCAACAACACATATAAACATAAATATAAAACTGGCATGTATCATTGTCCCCATTGTCCCTATTTGGATTTCCATCACCTATGTGAGAAACCAAAGAAACATAAGAAACCAATTCAATACATATTGTCTGACAAATAAGAACAAATTCAAAAATAGAATTAAAAAATTACAAGAATATGATCATCATAACTGCAGAGAACTAAGTCATTTTTTATACCTTGCATAGAGGTAAAACTAGGTTGAATATTATTCTTAAAAATTGTCTAAAGATAATCCAATATAAATATCATTCAAAATGAAATACTGAACCAACCAAGATTTTGTTTCCAGAAGAGAAAATATGTAAGGTGGTAAGGAATTTAATCATTTAATGCAATATCAAATTTCTGAATCATCATCAAGATTCAAAAGCATCCACCAAATCAAACTTGCTAGACTGATTCCGCCTTTGGATAAAACATTTTAAGATACATGAAATGCTTCCTAGGAATAATCTCCAATTATAAGAAACTCACTTTGCAGGTAGCTCTTTACTATTTATCTCAAAAGAAGTTATTGTTTGCCATGAAAAACATCTCGGACATCTTGTACTATCTAACAAATGGCCTTCCATCGAAAGTGAACAATTGATGAAAAATATTGGAAGAAATCAAAATTTCTATGGAATGTTATTTATTATTCTAGAATATAAGGACATAATGCATAGAAAGCAGTAAGCTTGAAAAATAATAACAACGTGCTAAGGCAAGTTAAGAATAGCATAATGTATTAAAGGAAGAAAGGAAAGATGGTATCACATAGAAATAAGTGACACCAAGAATGATATGAGCACAATACCAGCAATGCACACAAGAAGGAAACACATGTTCTTGACCATTGATCCCACAAGAAATTGTATCATTTAAGTGTGAGCACACATACTGTCAGACAAAACACCAAAATCTACTTCTACCTAAAGGCTAATAATAGAATGGTATCCTACTCAGAGAGTCTATAATGGCATGTAAATGGTAGGTCTCAAGGTTTAGACTACTAATGAAGATAAATGAAGATAAGGAAATGGAAGATCTCAAGGAAGAGAAAGACACTTAATATTTAGATACAGTTCTGTTTGAGGAGCACATCAATCATAATGAATCACACTACAAACATGAATTATAAAATAAGCAGCATATCTTCAAATACTCAACCAAATATTCAACTTGAAATTGATTACGCTTCCCTAAAACAAGCTCTAGAAATTGACAAACACTCTCAATGTCAATATTTTTTTGTTTCTCCTATATATGTTGAGCTCAAACAACCTCAAAAGAGGAGAAGGAACTGGCAATTGCAATCACCCTGCAATTGATATATATTTTCCTTGATCATTATTTTTTATGGTACCAACCAGGAAAACCCTGGTCCTTGTGAATCTGAAACACGATTCCAATCAGACCACTCTGTCAACTTTAGGCTCAGTTTACGTAGAGCCACACATAAAAATGCAAAGTCACTTGCTATGTATTTAACCTATTAGATATTGAATTAGATAATGGTAATGATAAGATACATGTTTTTTGCTCCAAACTGGTGGTTGAATCATGGAATGGATTCTACAGGTTGCATGGCTGCATGATCTATCTTCGAGCCCTTTTGAAACAAATTCAAGTTGGCTTCTATAGTTCTCTTCTCAGTCTCCTTAATCCATGTCAAGATATTCCTTTGTTGTTGGAAGTCATGTTAGTTCTTTGATGGTGGAATAGAATTGAATAATGCATTGGATAAAGGTACTGATAGGATGCAGGTCCAAACTAGCGGTTGAATAGTGGAATGGCTCCTACAGGTTACGAGGTTGCATGATATATCTCCTAGACATTTTGAAACATAATAAACCTACTGTATATATATTCCCAGTCAACTCCTTCAATCAATTCAATAGGATCCACAATTCTGAATCTATTACATTTGCTGTTGGAGGTCATATTAGATCTTGATGGCCAAAGAACATTGAATAGTGCATTAGATAAAGGTACTTATATGATACATATTTTCAGGGAGTCCAAACTGATGATTGAATGGTGTAATGTCTCCTAAAGGTTTCATAATCTATCTCCAAGGTATTTTGAAACAAATTCAAGATGATGTAGGTCTCTTTTCAGTCCCCTTCACTCATCTCAAGACGATCCAAAATTCTGAAGCCATTTCCTTTGTTGTTGAGGTCCTATTAGCTGTTTGATAATGGAAGAACACTAAATAGATAAAGGTGCTGATAGGATACAGGTTTTCAAAGATTCCAAACTGGTGGTTAGATGGTGTAATGGCTCCTACATGTTGCATAATCAATCTCCCAGGCCTTTTGGGACAAATTCAAGTTGTTACATTTCTCTTTTAGTCTCCTTCAGTCATGTCAAGAGGATATACAATTTTGAATCTATTACCTTTGCTGTAGGGGTTCCTATTAAATATTTGATGGTGGAAGAGAATAGAGGGGGTTCTACCCCTTCTGATCTCTAATATTTCCTTTTGTTGCTTGACTAAGGATTTGAATGTGAACTTGGCAGTATACCCAAATATATTTGCATTAAATCACATTGTGGTCATTGACGTCCTTGAATCTTGGTGCGTCCTTATTTCCAAAAAGTGTGTTGAAAGCTTGGGAGGTAACACTCTCAAGCATAATTCATGGTCCTGAAGATGGACCCATTGATAGAATCCAAAACATTGACTTGAACATCCATGATAATGTGGTTGTAAACCCAGAAAACCCACAACTACAATAGGTATTTGGTTACAAAAATGCTACTTTTCCATATAATGGTAGTTTCAAGAAATTTGTAATGTGAAATGTTCATGTGAAATTTGGTAGCTACCCTCAAAGAGTTCCATCCTATCATCAACTGCAAGAAATCCACTACATGTTCTATGGCATTCTTATGTCTTGTTGTGTGGTAACTATGCACAATGTGGCACCTCAATTGAGACAGTCTAAGAAGACAAATAAGAAAGTTGTAAATATAGGCATGGAATCCCAATATCCTAGTGTTGTTAGTCATAACCCCTAACAAAAGGATTCAAGAAGGTGACTTTTAATAGACATCTATATCAATATAATGTCTACTGAAGATCCTAAATTTAAGAGAGATTGCCACACATATGCTCCCATTCAAATGGATGTTGTATTTGTCTATTTTCTATGACCCTTTACTGAATATGTATGGGTATGTGGTAGGGTATGTGCATGTGTTGATTGAAAGCACCATAAAATTTCAGAATATTTATAGATGTCTTATACGCAAAGAACAACCAAAACATGTCTTATACGCAAA
>LPNX010484371.1:228735-278172 GCA_001517045.1 Pseudotsuga menziesii
TAATCTTAATTTATTGACTTTTAAATTAATTCTAATTAATTATATATATCCTCTCATTCACACAAAAATTAGTGTTTACTTGATGAAGATCCCTAGGAACCCATTGTTTCACTAGGTGTTTGTACCTCAAGGGAACCTCAATGTCTCCCACCGTCTCATCATCATAGGAACATGAAACCCTTCCTTTAAGAAAAAATTCCATGCGTTTATTGAATTATATTCTGATCTTCTGACATCTAGTTGATCTAGCCCCTATAGACCTACTTGATATCTCACTTTCCTCTATCCTTCCCAAACTCCCCTTGTTGGAGGAAGACAGCTCTGACAAATACCTGTTTGGTTCTACCTGCACCATGGCCAGAAAAAAATTGGCAAAAACATAGAAAAATACTAGCAAAAAACTTGGAAAGAATTATAAGCATGACATAATGTCGATATCATTATCTTGAATAATATCAATAAATCCCTAGTATAAAAATTCAACACATAGTCCTTTAAGACAATACAGATATCAAGTTGTTCCATATCAAATGCTTCAGCCAATTAATCTAAACCGTTGATTTTTTATAACCATTTATTTTTTCAGTTGCATATTTGAACCTTCGATTTCTATCACCACATAACCCTGGGTGGATTTCTTCATACTTAGTTCATTTGTAAGGCCATGCTTAGGAATTTTCAACACTTATCATTCTGAACCAAGGAATAAACCCTTCAAAACATTTCAGAACCTACTCTACACTCCTTTGGGTCATATAACATAAACATTTTCAACCTTACCCATCAATTTTACTGGCCTAACACCCTCCAACCACTTAGCTCAAACACAATTGTTCCAAGGATGCCTTCATTTAAATCTAAGTAAATGAAAATTCAATCCATAGTAGTACACTTCCTTATTTTTTTTAGGTACATAATGATAAACTTTCATAGATTTTTACCAATTGTGGCAAGGGTATCCCATTCCAATATTCGAACAGAAGATTGGAATTCCTACCCAAATCAAATATTTGTTAATGAATCTATAGGTTGACTAAATCCAAGTTGCTATGGCTTCATAAAGAGGCAAGATTCATCCATAAACTAGGGCACTTACCAACAATGTGCACTATGTCATACTCAGCCAAAAATTAGAATAAAACCCCCTTTGTATTAGATTGCATCGACACCATATTCTCCAAGAAAGAAACCCATAAGTCTTCTAATTTTTTTTTAGTGATGACCATAAGCTATTAAACTCTCCTATCATGATATGTAATAGTCCTTGTCATCCTCCTTTAAGGATTGTAAATGTTGAACATTACCACTATGTAAGGTTGATATTATGCCCATATCTTCCTTTTCTAGGGTTTATTATGCCCAAAGGATTTCCCAGAACTTTGGATTCAATTCCCAAATGGTGGTTGTGTATTTGGCTTTGAAGATGTTATTATTCATGGAGGTTGATAGTATACATTTCCAATTGAAAATTTTCTTGACAATGTGATTTAATAAATGAGTGGGACCCAAGCCTACTTGAACTCTAAAGAATATTCCTCCCCGTATACTCTAATTATCAATGCATGATAGTAATCTTGTAGGGGTCTTAAATGGCATCCTTGCTTGGTGGGAATTAGTAAGAAATCTCAATATTTTGGGTAGTATTTTTCCTTGATCTTAATGTATAAATTTCCAAATAAGGATATACACTTCAAGGATCAAGAATAATTGATCCCAAACCCCATCGTCATATGATTTGAAAAGGAAATAATCTCTACTTCAAATTTCTACAACCAAAACCTCCAAAAATCCTTTTATTTTCTTTCTTTCCTAGGGTAGAATCAAGCTTAAAAAACAAAAGATATTTTTCAATTGTTTTAGATGAAAAAATTGTTAGTTCTTAGTGTTAGATTAGTCGTTTTAATTTTCTATAGGATTTTTAATTTTTTGCATTAGCTAGATATCGAAAGAACCATAAATATTGGTTTTTCCACTAACTGTGGTTTATATTATGATAGAACTTGCTGCTGAATTTTCCAATTACAAAATTCAAATTTTATTCAAGTCCCTAATCAAGTGACTTAACTCATAAATTTTAGCTCTAGGAAATATTTATGCATAAACACACATTCTGAAAATTGCTTTTGAGTTTATAATCACATTTGAAAACTAGGATGAAATATGGGTTTTATTTTAAGTTTTATGCTAGTTTATTTCACTGCAATATACTAGAACAAGGCGTTATTTATGAAAATTTCATGGTGGTTAATAAGTAAGAACTTAACACTAATAATCACTTAACTACTAAGTGCCAAGTCTCTTCTAAATTATGGAAACTATGGTTTAATGTGTTATGTCCTAAGCCATTCTGAACAACATATTTTTTCATGATTAATTGATGATGGTTACTATTATATATTGTTTAAGAAATCACATTTTTGGATGATATTTGATGTTATGGATGTATTTTCATAAATAACCCACTAACGAAACTCAAGTGGGAAATCTTAATTAAATTGTAAATTCACATAGTCAAAATATTTCCCCCCTTGCTCTCTTGGACCTCAAATCCAATTACCCCACATGGAAGCCTCCCTTGTCCTTGAGAGGTGGCCTAAAAAGTGGAATGGAAAAATACTCAGGTAACAATGGTATTTCTCATTTGAATTCATAATCTCTAGCACTAGTGGATTAGTACTTCTCCACTTAGGCGTTAAATTGAGTTGTAACATTTTGCTGCTATTGTTAAGGGCAAGTATTTATAACAAGAGCATTGAACAAAAATTAAAAACTTTTGGTGATATTTCCTTTAAATTTCATGGTTTCTAAGCAACTCACATAGAAATTCCATCGAGCTAGTTTTTTCCTAAATGATACTCCAAAAGAGGATCATATAAACTCTTATTCCCTTCAATCCCAAACCTAAGAATTATGAGAGAGTGGAAAATAAGGTGATTCAAACCACTCGAGAAACTGATTCAATCCAAAATAATAAAGATAGTTCTTCAAATCAGTCAAATCCTTATTCTTTGAACATGACAACTCCACGTAGTTTGATATTCGTTTCAATTATGCTCATGTGCATTTTCATATTTGGTATCCTAATTAAAGAAAAGAAAATATGGAATTTTTTGAATAGAAATGAATGCACAATTAATTAATTCTAATGGTTTTCTTTGAAACATTGGAGTATCCTAATCAATTTCGTAATGATAGTTGGCAGGAATACATTTCGAAATTCCATGGGCAATAGGATTTTTCTAGGTTTCATGTTCAATTACATATTGAATCTCTTCCAAGGTTGAATATGGATATGAGGATATTAAGATGAATATGTTCAATATATATCTTAACTTGCAAAAATGTGACATAATAAATTGGTATGTATGGATTCCTAGTAAGGGTGTATACTCAATTGTAAATATTCTCAAGTTGTTATACAAGATATGGGATCCTATTCTTGATGAGGAATCTCTTGAGGATCCAGTTTACCCTCCACAAAATCAAGCCCTTGAAAAACTCCATGAAAATTCCTTTGAAGAAGGACCTATTTATGAAAGAAACCATTCTCCTATTATATTACCTCATCCAAAGAATCTGAATTAGATGGTCCATATTGTTGAGATTCCGATGAGGAATATTTTGTATGCAAACCCTTGTTTGATGATGAGATGGAAAATGCATGCATTTATCCATTTCATGAAGAATTGGATGTTATATTTGAAATCAATAATCATAGTTTTAGGGACCCCATATATGATTCATATAGTGAAGCATATAATGAGGAACCTAAATATTTGGAACCTATAGAGCAACCAAGCATAAAAGGGGATATGCCCATTTTCAATATTGATTTTGGGCATCACTTTGAACATATTTTTATAGATCTATTTCAACCATATCATCTAGTTTTTAAGGCAGTATTGGGACATAATTTTATAGTGCTTCCAACTTCTTAAAGCAGATTTTTGCAAGGACTTGAAACAAGTTTTTGAGCCCAAAGCATAGATATTTTTCAACCACCTAATCTATCAATTTATTTGTGCATTTGATATGAATGAGTATAAATGAAGAATTATTTGTTAATGCAGAAACTTGTTTGGGCCAACAATATGTTAATTTAATAATGAATTGTAAAAGTTTCCTACTTCCTAAAGAAAAATCTTGTCAAGAATGAGTTTGGGTAATATGCGTGGGCATTTGGTATCCCTAAAAATTCTAATGTATGCCCCTATTTTAGTTACATACAAGTCTCCATTCTCACTTATTTCTTGGATTTTATTTTCCTAACATGTATGGGGTAGGCTCACAAAATATCATGTTATACATGGGTACTATGATATGCTCACAAATATTTATATAATGTATTATAAATGTGTGTTCCTAAAGGATTTGGAAATATACATGGATGGGCACTATGCTTGGTCACCAATGCTTTCACGTCTCTGGAAATATGTTAGAAACATACATCACATATATAAAGTATGATGACATGTAGAATGTTGGAGCGATTATGGTGGTTGTGTATTTGGATTTGCAAGTGTTCTTATTATTGGCCTAACCCCCTTTCAACAATAATATTTGCATATTTATTGAGTCTATGTCTAATGCTCTTGGTCCTCATTACATTCAAGGATCCAATGCATAGGTCTCTATAATCCATAACAACAAACACTACACAGACTTAATTCAGAAAAGTTCCAAATTCCCTTTGTCCATTCACAAACTTCATATGTATGCTTGTGCCCATTGGACTTTGGCCTTTTAATGTTGTCAAGCTTGAGACGAACTGTTATGCATATGGAGCAAATATAACAATGCAATTTATGCTAATATATGTCTGTATAGGGATTAGAGTTTCTCCTTTAATGGACTATCTCCTTGAAAGAACATACATTCACATTCATGTACATTTACTTTATATAGAAGTGATACAGAGTTGTTATGTTGGCCACTTCCCTCAAAAATAATCTTTGACATGAGTTCCTTTTTCAAGGAAGCTTAGTTAATCTCTTCTTCCAAAGTGCCTGCAACAACTAGGCGATATTCAAATACCTTCATTTTTTGACCAATTCTGTAAGACCTACTGTTTTCCTATCTAGCAATTGATGGATTCAAAGGAGTGTCCAAGATGATAACCCTACTAGCACCTGTGAGGAAAATTCCCTCTCCACATGCCCTAATAGATGCAAAAAGAACCTTTGAATATGAAGCCTGGTTGAATTGTTCATTAATATTGTCCCAGAGTTCTACATGAGTGTTACCATCCAGTATTAATATTTCATAACCTTTGCTCCAGTTTTTCTTTACCATGGACATATTTCCTAATAGAGTTATAGGAGGAAGGTACTAACTGGAAACTAAATTTTTTTATTTATTTATCTGACAGAGGGACAAAATGTCAAGGAAAAACTTTGTTTTCACTCCATAATTTGGATCTACATTAAGATCGGTAGGACTAATCCCAATACCAATATTAGTCATATAAGGCTCCAACAATCCTGAAGGATTCTCTCCTTCAAGTGAAGGATGTATGTAGAGTATTGTAGACATTATATATCTACTCATTTGATTTCCTACAAAGTGTTGTATATTTCTTAGTGCTCCTCTCTGTTTATCATTTAGGTTCAACTTAACGGTGAAGTCAACAAGTCTAGGAAAATATTCTTGTACATCTCCTTTATAGTAATGGACAAATAATGATGTTAGTTCTTGGAGATCCTATAGAGTGTATGTTTTAACCTCTTCATTTCTACTCTGTAGTGCATAACCCATCACTTCAGAGAAGATTCTCTCCATTGTATCTTGAACATGCCCCTTGTACATTAATTTTGGATGCCTCTCAGTTGCAGTAATGATACTAATCAACTAGCTGAAGAAGGCTTGAAAAGAGTTCAAATCTAAAATATTAGGCCTTACCAACCTCAAAATTGAAGAGCTCTTTAAAATTGTTCTGAAAGAGGGTTCTTTCCAATAACACTCATCTCCTCGTATGTATTTGGCAAAGAGCATGGAGTATGTTGGTGTCCTTATTGCGTGGGAAATTCTCTTCATCTAAAACCAACAGTCCTGGTCCCTCAAGTAGAATTTTTTGGAAGCATTCACCCAATGGTTCAAATTAAACACTTCATATTCTAAGGGTTTATTAAACATGATATACATTTGCATCAAAGGGATAAAAAAAAAATGCCAAAATTAGTATGCGTGTCTATTAGAAAAGGTGAGACTCAACTATATTATATTTTCACATTACCAAGAAAACCCATATCTTAGAATTTTCAAAATTCACCTCCATTTTCCCATATCAAATCTTCGAAGTCGACAACTTTTGCATTTTTGCTTTTTCTCTTGGTTTGGGGGATCAAACCTCCCTACTTTTATGTTTTATTACGCTCTAAATGTACATGAGTTGGTTAACTCTAGTAGAGAGTATTTTATAGCACTTATTGTGAGTCTACATTACTAAAATTAGCCAATATTGTCTTGCTTCATTAAAATGTACACCCAATTCTCATTTCTTGGAGAAATTGAGTGATTCAAACTCAAAATTGTATGTATTGTCATCCCTATCTTTCCATATTTATGTATTTTCAAATTGAAACTTAAAACTAGTTGTTGGTTGTAAATGTTGGTTCAAAATCATACACAAGTTTGCATTAGTGTCCAACAAAGGTGGTCTATTATAGTCCAAGCATTGGCATATTCAATGCTTTGAGAGGGGAAGGTCTAACCCAAAGCATCACAAGACACTAAATTATATATGAATCTATCGCAACATTGACATCATGACCAATGTTTGCTCCACCATATAGGGTTCCTTTATTTACTTATGCAAGTCCCCATTCATTCAAGTGCAACTCGTTCCCATACCACCATGAATAAATGAACCCTTATAATTATTAGTGCCTTGTACTACAGAATGTGACACAGCTATACTAAATAAGAATTCATTTATTAACATAGTTGTGGAATAAAAAAACAACACATCGTTTGCATATGAAAGGAACAAACCAAATATTTGGAATGGGGGTTTCATTCCATTAATATTAATCATAATCCAATACATCCTCATAACATAAATATAACAAGTCTAGTACAGATCATATTACAAGAATGACTATCCACTATTATCCCGAAAGCCTTACAATTCAAGCAACTACAACATCCTTCTACTATTTAACCATATTCTACTAGCTATCAACTATAACAACATCATTAATAACAATACCAACAACCCTTTTCCAGGCCTAAAACTTTACAAAATATATCCTCTCTTAAGGGTGGGGAGTTCCATTCAAAACCCTATATATCCAATGCCTTTCTTCACTATTTGGCTTGATGTATTGCCTGTTATCTCCTCTCCTTTTCTAACCAAATGTCTTCTATCTCTCACCACCTCATCCAAACAAATTTTATTTTAAAAATTAAAAATTAAGGACCTAATAAGACCAAACAAAACTTGTTGGCTTTCCATCATGTCAACAATGGTTTTCTTTTATACACTCAATATCATACACTTCTTGTATAAACAAGGTACCTATTTTATAGGCCACCTCCAAAAAATTACCTTTTAAATCAATGGAATTGCCACATTTGAATGATTTAGTCATTGATTATTTCAACATGGTCTTTGAGGTTGGACTTCTCTCATTACATGTTTTATGCTTCCATGATTGTTTCATCTAGCTATATTTGGACTTGATTGTTTTTAACCTTTAGTTACATTAGATCGTTTTTTGCTTGTAGCAATATGTGCCCTATTTCATTGCATGTATTTAAATGTTGTCTCATCAACTTGTTCTTCACCACTTGACTAATGACTAATGATTACAATGCTTGAGGGATGCTTTTGGATTTATCAGGGTGAGAGGCATTGGCATCATTGTGACAATGGTGGGTCTATTGCTTACTTTTAGGTTATCTTCTTCAATGTTAGTGCTCAAGTTCATGGTCACAATCTCAATTATTTCTTACACATTGGCAGTGATGTACTACATGATGTTAAAAAAAAACTAGCACCCTTGCATGAGTGTAAATTAATATTCTCTATGTTGTACCAAGCTTTATATGAATTGCATAGTAATTGTTTGATTTAATGATGTCATTGGGAATATTGTAGGAGGGTTGTTGGTCATGAGGTTATTGCTACCATATAAGGGGGCATTAACCATTTTTTCATCTTTTGTTGCCCCGTAATATTTTGTTTCTCTTCCTACTATTGATCCTTATGTGGGGATTCCTTGTGTTGTTGTTGTGCAATTGTTTATGTCTACACCAGGTCAAGTCCACTAGTGTGGGTGTGGCCTTCGACTATCTATTTTGGTTGCTGTGTGGATGGATCCTTAGCTTCTTTGTAAGGTGCCATTGCATGGATATTTCTACCAATTGGGTAAATCATTAATACAACTCATCTCTTGTCCATCTATCCTAATGTAATGTGGCAATATAGGGCATGTAAAATTTCAAATTGGAATTGATGTGGTTGTAGATGTTTTCCCACAAATACACAACAAACATCATTGCATGCCCAAAAAAACTAAAACCCTAAACCATTTGCATGCCAAAAAATCACATCATGCCCAAAAACCACTATCACAGCATGCCCAAAAAAATGAGGTGATGCTTACTCATTGAGCCATGAGCTCCAAATGTGAACCGTGAGCTCAAAATCAAAATCATGAGATCCAATTCTCAATCATGAGCTCCAATTATGAACCATGAGCTCCAAATGTCACCCCTGATCTCCAAATCGAAACTATGATCTAGTCAAAATTGCATAAAAATGATACACCAGAGCCGCCACGAAACGATACACCGAAGCTACTCCAAAATTCACAAAAATGTCCAAATTGCGTAGAACTGTCCAAAACCTGAGTCGCGACAATGTTATAAACACTATGTATTTTTTATTATATAGTATTTTATATTATGTGTATATTATTATATGTGTAGCCATATAATAAAATATTATTATAATATATTTTATTATATGTTTTGCCATAATAGTATTTTTTTTATTAGGTATAGTGTTTTTAACTTAGGTATATGTATTTTTTATTATATGTTCTTTTAACTTAGGAATAATATTTTTTATTATAATATGATGATTATGATGGTGACGATGATGAAGATGGTGATGGCCATGTTGAAATCATATGGTGATGATGATGAAGATGACGATGGCGATGTTGATATCATACGAAATGATGGTGATCACGATGATGATGACGATGACGAGGATGACGAGGACGATGATGATGATGATGATGATGATGATGACATTGATAACGTTGTTGATGATGACAATTATGCTGATGATGATGTTGATGATGATGATTTTGATGAGGATGATGATGATCCCTAATCCCTACAATATCATCTAATCACTACAATCTCACCTAATCATCATAATCATGTTGATCATCAACGTCTTCATCATCATGATCATGATCATGATGATGATGATCATCATCATCATCATAATCATCATTGTTGTCATTGTATTCAACATCATGGTCTTCATTATCATGACCCTCATCATCATTATCGTCATCGTCATTGTTGTCATCGTCGTCATCGTCGTCATCGTCATCATCATCATGGTAATGGTGATGATGGTAGTGATGATGATGATGATGATGATGATGATTGAAATAATCACCATCATCACCATCATCATCATCATCATAATTATTGTAGGCATCATATTCAACATCCTCATCTTAATTATCATGACCCCCATCATCATCATCATCATTATCATCGTCATCTTCATCATCATCACCACCATCGTCATCATCATCATCATCATCGTCTTCATCATCATCATGACCCTCCTCCTCCTCCTCCTCCTCCTCCTCATCATCATCAATGTCATTGTCATCATCATCATCCTCTTCATCATCGTCATTACCCTCATCATCATCATCATCACCATCATCATCACCATCATCATCATCATCATCATGATGATGGTAATGGCGATGATGATGCTCATGATGATGATGACTATGATGGAAATGATGATGATCACCATCATCTTCATCAACGTCATCATCATCACCATCATCATCATCATCATCATCATCATCATGGTAATGGCGATGACGATGGTGATGATGATGATGATGATGATGATGATGATGATGATGATGATGATGATGGAAATTATGATGATGATGATCATCATCATCAACGTCATCATCATCATCATCATCCTCTTCATCATTATCATCATCATCCTCATAATCATCATCATCATCAGCATCATCATCATCATCAGCATCATCATCGTCGCCGTCGTCGTCATCCTCTTCATCATCATCATCATTGTATTCATAATCATGACCCTCCTCCTCATCATAATGACCCTCCTCATCATCAGCATCATCATGTCCTAACAACAACATAGTCAATGGCTTATAACAACATGTCCTATGGTATTCTTTCGGAAGGTTAATTTCTACACATATCCAGATATAGGTAGTGATATGAACTTGTCACCAACATTAAGAATAAGTAAAACTTACTGTATTTCAAAGAGACTTGTTTTGTAATCCACCAACATTAAGAATAAGTAAAACTTAGTTTACTTCAAATATTCATTTTCAAAAAAAATTCATAATACTGGAAAACCTTTCGATCAAAAATTGATGAGAAGGAAATTGTTGAGTATAGCCAATAAAATGGAAGGAAATTTTTGTATCCTGGAAATACTTCTTATATCTAATAGATTCCTAGACTTCTAGAACTATGGGTCCCAAATATATGTTCAATAGAGAGATGCAAACCTAAGAGGAAGACAAACATCCTAACTTGAATAATGAACCTTCACAGTAATGAAGGAAGAACCATATACATAACGACACATCCCTATCTTGGATAAATTAAAATATAGCTTTGAAGGATGATTGAAAAGTTGAGCATGTGAGTCGAGCTAGTGACAACTAGGGTGGAACCTAGCTACACAAAAAGTTCTAGTTCTTATAATATTATAAAATCATATCTTAGAAACTATTATAATTATTATAAGTTATCATATTAATCTATTATTCTTATCTTCTCTTGCAACAAAAATATTCCTATTTTTGATGGTTTGTGAAAACACACAACGTTGGGGATATTTAAAAATATCAACCAAATAAAGTGAAACAATTACCTCCCTCCCATCCCTTAGCTTTGATGATCATGAAGATGACGATGATGAAGATGATGATGCCGACGACGATGATGATGATGATGATGATTATGATGTTGATGATGATGATGACAATGAAGATGATGATGATGACGATGATGAAAATGATGATTATGATGATGATGACGATGATGATGATGGTGATTATGATGGTGATGATGATGATGTTGATGATAATGATGGTGATGATGATGTTGTTGATGATGATGATGATGATGATTATCATCATGAGGATGACGATGATGATGATGATGATGATGAAGATGGTGATGATGGTGATGATCATGTTGATAATGATGATGATGATTATCATCATCATGAGGATGACAATGATGATGATGACAAGGATGATGAATATGATGATGATAGTGATGATGGTCATGTTGGTGATGAATACGATGACGACGATGATGATGAAGATGATGATAATGATACATGTTATCATTATGATTATGATGATTATGATGATGAAGGTACTTGATTATGATTATGACAATTATGATGATTATGATGATGATGATGAGGGTCATGATGGTGATGATAATGATGATTATCATGATGATGCTCTTGATGATGATGATGATGATAATGATGGTGCTAATGATGATGATGATGATATTGTTGATGTTGGTGCTTACGATGATGATGATGATGATGATGATGATGATGATGATGATTATGATGATGATGATGACAATGATGATGATGTTGATGATGATGATGACCAGAGCCTTATAATGATGAAGATGATGATGGTGGTGGTGAAGGTCATCTTGGTGATGAAGACGATGATGACGATGATGACGATGAAAATGATGGTGTGTGATGATGATGACGACGATGATGAAGACAACGATGATGATGATGACAATGAAGACGATGATGATGAAGATGACAATGATGATGAAGATGGCGATGATGATCATGATGATCATGATAATATTAATGATGATCATGATGAGTATGATGTTGATGATGATGATGATGACAATGATGATGATGATGATTATGATGTTGATGACGATGATGACAATGATGATGATTATCATCATCATGAGGATGACGACGATGATGATGATGATGACGATGATGAAGATGATGATGATGTTGATGATGATTATTATCATCATGAGGATGATGATGATGATGACGACGATGATGATGAAGATGATGATGATGGTGATGATGATGAAGATGACGACGATGATGTTGATGATGATGATTATTATTATGATGTTGATGATGATGATGTTTATGATGATGATGATGATGATGACGATGACAATGGTGATGGTGACAATGATGTTAATGATGATTATCATCATCATGAGGATGAGGATGATGATGATGACAATGATGATGATGAATATGATGATGATGGTGATTATGATGTTCATGATAATGATGATCATGATCATGATGATGCTCTTGATGTTGATGATGATGATGATGGTGACGACGATGATAATGATGATGTTTCTACTGCTGTTGATGATGATAGTGAGGATGATGATCAACATGATGATGATGATGATGATGATGAAGATGGTGATAGTGATGATTTTAGTAACTCTTTCTTTTTAAATAAGATAAAAGAAGAGGTCTAATTAAATATTTACCTTTCAATATATTTGATTGTCTTCTTCATCCTAGTCATCGTCTTCTTCATCCAAGTCATCATCTGTATCATTAGATCCAGAGTCAACATTGTAAGAATTGGCCATATCATCATCGTCATCATCAAGTATGCTCATCATGTCATCGTTGGTATAATCTTCATTGACATTGTCTGCTACATAATCTAATTCAACTATTCCTTGGACATCTTCTTCTGGATCATCATCATCACCTAACTCATGTTGATCATGCTCTTCGTCATCGTCTTCTTCTTCTATAGAACCCTCTTCATTACCATAGACTAGGTCATACTTTACCGGCCTTCCCCTTGGATCGTGTCTCACAACAAATGACCATCCCACTTTACCTGGAACCTCTGAGTAAAATACATGTTCACATTAGCTTAGAAGAGCATAGGGCTCTATGCATGGCTCAAGCAACCTTGTATTTACCATGGTAAATCCATTATCATGTTCAATAATAGTTCTGTTGGGATCATGTTGATTCAATAGTAAGTGTACCATTTGACAATGAATAGAACTACCTTAAATCATTTAAAGTCACATTGTATAATATCTTCTAAATACCCATAGTATCAATTTTATGAGACTTTTGGATGTCTATCACTTCTAGATGAAATGTTGGTCACCTCAAAGATTGCAGATAGCCCACAATCTAATTTTTTATTTATTTCATCCAATTTTTTGATCTGATATCTACCACCATTGCATACCATATCCTTATGGTATTTTACATTAAATAAGACATACACGAAAATATTACATAATGATTCAGTAGTTATGTAGCATTACATGGAAAAGAACAACATGTACATCAAAATGTAATTTGCAAAATAAAATATTTAGAGGGAATTGATTAATATGCTTGCCATTTTATCTTTTAAACCATGTGCTAAATCGATTTTCCTTGCCATTAGATTTCTATCTCCATTGCGTTGTGTTGCTTTTACCAATGAAGCCACACCTTCCCATGATATTCCATGACCTGATTGTTCACATAGTTCAATCCATACCTTCATCCAGACAAGATTGTTTGTGATGTATAAATGAATTGCATCCCATTTGTTAACACCATTATTTAGCAGGGGAGCTAAGAGACCATGGTGGAAACAAAATAATGGTCACTTGTCAAAACTTTGGTTAAAATTTTATAGTATGAAAGCATGGTAAAAGGTGAAAAACGATGATTTGTCAAAGGATCTGACGGTGCGGAGTGAAAAGATGAAGATCAATGGTCTGTATTATATCCGCTCCCTAAAAGATGCGAAGAAGATAACTATATGCGCGCGTTTAATGTAGTATATGCATCAATGGTCATCGATCCAGCCGGATGAGATCTACGGTCTGTATAAGCTCCATTTTGTGAACCCGCACGCTTCTTAAAACAAAGGAACCCAGCGGAATTGGATACGTGCCACTTGATCCAATGGCAGAGAAATAAAGGCAGATCACATCTACGATTGTGGATGAATCTGGAGTAGAAACTTGCACGATGGATAAGACCATGACGCTCAGCGAAATCGGATACGTGCCACCTGATCTGACGGCGGAGAAATAAAGGTAAAATCGATCAACGGTCGCAAATAGATCCAGAGTGGGAAGGTGCATGGCAGATAAAGGTAAAGGGCGGTTGTGGAATATAAACCACTATCCACGTGGCCAATCGTGGTGTAATCTGGAGGCGAAAGCAGTTTAGAGGAAACTGCCAAAGGCACGCTCCGGAGTGGGGTCCTATAAAAGGGAAGTTGACTTGTTCCATGGTTATTTTATTGGCGCCAGATGAGTGAAAAATACCTGCGGATTCATCAACCTTCGACTGTCAATTTTGAGCCACGGTAAATAGGTAAGGCTTAAACGCCCATAATTTGTCCATCTAATTGCCGTTATCAACTGAGTTATGGACCAAGAGAAGGAATTGCAAGGGTCTGGTTGAGTTATAGATGACAGGGAAGATTATTTAGTTAATAGAGACAGAGGCATGTGTGACCCTTTTATATCTATAGGAAGCGTTCCAGTCAGTAAAGAATGGTTGTGGCACTACAATTCACAAGGAAATGATGTCTTGAATGTCTGTAAATCCTTTTTGTATTATTTTGCTCTCGAACAAACCTTGCATTTTCCAGAATTCGCAGAGTGGTGTGCGGTCAATTATTCCCCTCCTCAAAGAGTCATTATGAGTCAGTCTACTTCTCGAATACTCTGTAAAATCAATGCCAAAGTTGTCCATGAAAATTTAAACCTGCCCGACAGTTACCCTGAAACTGTAAACCTGTAAATGAGTCTATTCTTGCTGAATTGTACAAAAGTTGTATCTCTGAAGTCCGTTGCAAATTTCTGTCTAGTATTTTGAAAGAGGGTCAGTCACTAGACGGTCTTTTCCTGCCTTACCATGTTCATATTTTCAAAAATGAAGTTCAATTAGTGGTATCCCTGGTCTGTCAAATTTTGGGTCTTGACGATGATTATTGCGTAACTGAAGTCATCCTTGGTTTTTTGTTAAAAATGATTTCATTTGGTTTAGAGTCTCAAACAATTCCTGTATTTAGTCTAGATGAGTACTTGGTGGAAGCAATACACCTTCAGTTAAGTGAATTCCCGAAAGTCCGGTTCTTTAAATTTCAAACTTTCCTGTTGAACATGTTGATGTGTTCAAATGTCACTGAATTACAGTTTTGAGTACCATGTTCTCTTCTGATTTTCACAAGCAGATCAGCATGTTTGAGTTTTCCAATTCAATCATGTCAGAGATATATAAAATGTTGGTCGATGAAATGCTTCCCCGTGTGTTAGAAGATATGAAATGCCTGATGCAGTCCTCGCCTGAGGATCGAGTCAGAGACTGGTTCCTACATAAACATTGTACTATTTTGAGGATATATGGATTCACTGGGGAACCATATAAGTTACCTACTTTCCTCATTCCCAGAGTTTTTGCATTGGAATTCATGAGGCAAAGGTTGCATTTCGAGGAAGAACATTTTGGAGCCTTTAAAAAGTCTTCAAATATCAAATTTCCCCTCAAGGTTGGCTCTTTTATTTTCAAAAATAAAGGTGCCTTAGTGTTTATTGAAAAGTTATTGGAGAATATGGAATTTCAAAAAGAGCCAAAGGTGAATTATGACCCTCGCCACATAATTTCCCTAAGGAAGCAGGCCAACAAAAACAAACCATTTGAACACCAGTTTATTGAAGGATTGAATGAAACAGCAAATCTGTTGCAGTTTACGAAAACTCCAGGGTCCGATGGAGATGCAAGTACTTTACCAGTTACCATATCACAAGTGACAGATGGTCCTAATGTTTTGATTAAAAGGAGTCTGTCTGAAATTGAAAGCATGGAAGTGGATGAAGATGGATTACATAAAAAGGAAAGATTGTTACAAGTTGGTGGAGTCTCAAGTGAAGAGGTTTCTGATGATTTCAAGAGAGTTGCTTTAGTCCCAACAAAATCCATACAAATAAATCAATTTTATTTTAAAGGTGTAGATAGTTCAGAACTGAGCTCAATTTTCAAATCCAAGGAAGAGCTTAAGGCCAGTTATATGGAGAAAAGAAAGTAGTCTCTGGAAGAGACAAGAAGTTTACTCCCGAAGGTAAGGAATTTAAACAATCCAAAAACCTCCCTGGTTTCTTCCAGAGATACAGAAATAAATACCTTCAAATTGGCCATGGTGAGCGACAAGAAAGTGGCAGAAATTGAACTAAGATTGGATAAGATTAGTGTACCTGAAAAGATACAACTTCATAAGCAAACACGTGATATTATTTATTCAGATCTGTTACAAGCTATGATGAGAATCAATAAACTACAAATTTTGGTAGATAAGTTAGAGATTCAATTGAAACATGAAAGAGTTGAAAATAAGGCCAATACCATTCAGATTAAGAAGCTACAAGGAGATATTATCAGTTCAGGCAATGAAAGGGATAACACCCAAGCTGTCAGAAGAATGTTGGAAGAAAAGGACAACGCTCTCCAAGTTTTGAATAAAAAATTGAAGATTCCAGGCTCAGAACATGTTTAGTCATCCGAATTATTGGCACTGCAAGAAGAGAAAGACAAGGTGCAGCAGGAGATGATGGAACATAAAGGAAAAGCTGTCGGGTTATAAGAGGAGAAGGACATATGGGAAGCCGAACGGAGTGAAATGATATCTCAAATTGCCTTGCTGAAAAGGGACCAAAATGAGGAAAAGGAAATCATGTAAGAATTGATGAGTCAGACTCCTATTGATGAGGACCTATCCATTGTAAATATTGATAAAACATTGAATGACTTTTCTGCAGATGACTTGTCAATACCTATGTCCCAGGTCAGCTTAAAGGATGAAGAAATAAAGGAGTTAAAAGCGAAGAATGAAAAGATCAAGTCTGAATTGGCCAAAGTAAGTGAGAATAAAAATAAAATATTGCAAGACAGGAATCAACTGCAGAAGAAATTCAATGAACTAAAAGAAATAAACATTGGGAAAGCTCCTCTCCAAGGGGCAAAGAACATAATTTGGGACACTTTATATATAGAAATCACTAAATCCATTTGAACTTTATCGATGATCAAAACATACTGATCAATTTGGCTCACCAAAGACTAAAGTTAGTGAATGAACACATGGAGAGAAGACCCCTTACCACAGCCCAGAACACACTGAATTTTCTAAATTCATTGGCATACCAGAAATTACATGATATGGGAATAAAGGAGAAAATATCAATAGTACTATGGGATAAAAGGTTTATCCACAAGCACCATTTGATGAAGACAGTCCAGGACAAGGAAAATGAGATGCTTTTAGAGTTTAATAACTTCAAGCGGGTTTTCAAAGAGCTATTTGAGGATGGCCTACCATCCTTTTGGGACAAGGAAGGACGGATGTTCTCTTAGGAGCATTATCACAGCTTGTTAGTTCAAAGCCGCATGGATCGTGCCAAATTTGATGATTTGGAAAAAGGCCTAATAGGGAAAGCTATTGTGGACAAATTGACAGAGGATTTTGAAATCTTACAAAAGTTCCTAATCATCAGGAGAGGATTGCCCAAGGTATCATACGAAGCTTACATGGAGTTAGAAGTGTCAATTCAAGAGATGATGGAATATGATACCCCAAGCACGGAGCAATGGAAAGCTGTGGAAAGGTTCGGAAAGACAAAACACATCCTTCATTCATGAGAACAGATGGCGCGTGCTGAGGAGCTGACTGGACGAAGACCTGTTGCCAAGTTGATTTTAGCTTAATGATTTGTTAGGATTGAAGCTGTAGTTTATTCCTAAAATTTAGGAATTTAGTTACAAGACTTTAATTAAGCTGATCATTCAGTTATGAATCTTCTTGGAAGATCAAATTATTTTATGTATATATTTGCATCTATTTTATGAGATGGGGGTTGGAACCCATCCTGTTGTTGAAGGTTTTTGAAAGACATATATTTTTGAGCAAGAAATTTAATGCGAAGAGATTATCCGAGATTCCTGCGCCATTTGTATTACAGTCTGTGCTTCTTTCTTTGTGATTGTTTTTCCTGTGTTCACTCCATTCTGTTTTCTTCATATTTGGAACAAAGCATTGAATGATTGGAATTCATATTTATTATGCTCTAGTCATTGTTTCAAATATTTTATAAACCTTTCTGCTAAAGTCAATATTGAATTCATATTTTGATGCTTTGTATTGATGGACTGTGCTCTACTTCTTATGCTCCAAATGGATTAAATGAATGACTGTGATTGAATGGTTACTTTTCCTCTGATGAACTTCTGCGCATACAATTTTATGTTATTTATTTATATGTGACCCCATGCCCAATGGTTATGCATGTTATTTCAACCACCTTTATAATCTTTGAGTGTTGATATATATTTCTGGCCTTGTAAAATCTGTATTCGAGAGATCCCTCTCTGGAAAGAAAAGCCAGTTTCTTTCTAAAAGTGGTTTTTGTTGTTACCTTGGGATTTACCTCTTACAACCTGGGTACATTCTGAGTGCTAACACCATTCTCGACTAACTGCTTGATGACAATAATCATTAAAATGAAATATTGGTGTAAATCTCTTGAACAAAATATATGCTCTTAATTGATGCAATAACTTGAAAATGCAATTAGAATATGAATGATATAATAAACATCCACTAGATAATAATTAAATTTCACCTTCCTCAATCTACCTTTCCCCTTTAGTGGCTCCCCTTCAAATTTGTTATTGGAGTCCATATAAAAAATGCAACGTAAATTTAGATTTGATGCTAAAATAGGAAGATATTGAATAACATACAACATGTTTTGGTATACCGTATATCCTTCCATCATAGAACCCTTAGCATGTGCTTGTTCTCTCACCAAAACCTTCATAAGTTTCAAGTGCCTCTCAACCATCCACATGGACCTTGACTGCACATGTCCACACAACTCAATCTCCTCAATTTGGTGTATGAGGTAGTGTTCCTGTGCATTGAAAAATGCTGAAGGTAGATGCTTCTGCATTTCACACATGAGATGAGGAATTTCTCTCCTCCAATACTTTATATCTTCTTTATGGATTTATTTATATGTCAACCATCTACAAGTGATGAAAACCAATAATGATATTTAACAAAAAAAACATTAAATTACATATGATGAAATAGTGCACAAAAAAACAAATATAAACTTTACGGAGAATTAAAATAACACTAAGACATGCAAGTAATCGCTAGTTACCTCATGTATTTACCAAGATTATATATAACTTGTTTGACATTGTTGTTGAAGTTGTTCGGGAGAGAAAGAGGTAGAACATACTGTATCAATATACAAACCATGTCATTTAT
This sequence comes from Pseudotsuga menziesii, assembly GCA_001517045.1. NCBI lineage: Eukaryota > Viridiplantae > Streptophyta > Pinopsida > Pinales > Pinaceae > Pseudotsuga > Pseudotsuga menziesii. The sequence goes on from LPNX010484371.1 coordinate 248,352, forward strand.
TAAACAAAGAGTATACAAACAAGAAAAAAATATACGCAATAAAATGAAAAGAAATAAATTATATGGAAATAACAATAATAATTACCTTGATGAAAACATGCCAATTATGTGTTTTGACCCCCGCAAAATCACCTTTTTTGTTATGATATTCTTCTAGTTCACACAAATTCAATTGGGAAATTTAATTTTCTGCATTACTTCTTTGACAACATTGCTTTGTTTCTTCGTAAATATCCATGGAATTGAGTTTATATTAACTTTGTCTTTGTTGCTATGAAATTGGATGACGTCTTTCATTGCATGGTTGCTTTCTTGAATGTATTTGCAATCTTTCACAACTTTATCTTTCTCCCTCCTTAGCTCCAGTAGTCACCATAATGTTTCAGTAACATTCTTTCCAATATGCATTGTATCAAACAAGTGAGCAATTTGTAGGTGCTCATAGTAGGGAAACCTGCTAAATTGAATAGGATAACTTTTCATTCCTCGTGGAAGTCCATTAATTCCTTCATGATCATGATGGAAATCATGAATATTATTTTATAAATAAATTACATCACAAATCAAATATGGCCACTATAGTAAACAAGTCACAATAAAAATTAAAATGCATAACAATTCATATACGATGATCCATACGTACCATGATGACGATTTCTATTGTATTGCATCTTCCAAAGGTGAGGTGTCATTATCTATGGTTTTAATGCAGTCTCCTGCTTCCCATTGAAAATATTTTTTTCGGTTGTTCTATACCTGTTATTCTTAGAGAGGAAATGCCTATACTCATCAAACACCTCCTTTCTTAAGCTTTTTGAGCGACGAGATTTTATCTTAGGACCACAAACTAGACATGTAAATCTATCCTTTGTCTGAAGACCTACAATATTTAGATATGGAATATCTATGTCAATTATAATTATATATAAACTATTCTCACTACTCCATATAATTAAATGCAATTAAAGTGGAACTTAAAAATACAAACCACAAAATGAAGTTAACCTAGGGGCATCATGTATTGTCCATACAACCATTGCATGGAATTGAAATTTATTTTGTTGTATTGGTATAGATACGTCATACATAGTGATGCCATTCCATAACTTCAATAGATCATCTATAAGAGGTTCGATATATACATTCATATCCAGTGACTTGGAACTTACCTGAATGATTTGAAGTACATATAAAATATATCATTATGAGAACCATTTAGATATACAAACCATGCACAAGAGTAAAATAAAAAATATATATATATATGAAATTAGGAAAAATAATACGACAAATGATATGCCACAACTACATTAGAAATAAAATGGGTGTAGACACAAAAAAACTGGAATAATCATCGACAACATTATGTGCTCCCTCTTTATTGACAACCATGGAGAAATGTTATTGTTGATAAAAAAAATAGGTCACACCATGTAAATGGATTTCATCTGTGCAAATGGATTAACACCATCTTCTTCCAAAGAAATCCTAAGATTACGTGGTTCTTCTTTAAAGTGAGGCCACTTTTCCTCCATATCTCTAAAAGCAAAACCATCTACAGGAATTTGGATAGCATCATCTTCACTTCTGTTCCTGGCATGGTAATCCATAACTTGCACTATGTTTTTGCACTTAAACAGTCGTTGCAAACATGGAATTATGGGAATATAAGAAAGAACCTTCTGAGGAACCTTTTTTGTTAGTTTATCTGTTCTATATCTACTTACATCAAATTCTGGACATTCTGTTGCAAATTCATGCTGATTATAATATATAACATGGTCATCGGGGCATGCATGAATTACTTCATAATGCATTCCAATATCTTTCATGATGGAAGATAAATCTCAATATGTGCGAGGTAAAATATTTGATGGTGGTAACAAAAATTAAGCTATCAAGCTACAGAATATATATAGTTAATGTAATAAATAAATAATACTAATGAAATGCACTTCATCAGTACGATAATCAATAATGAGTAAACAACACAATTATTAGAGGAATACAGATAAAATTTATCACGATCCTATATACGTGATGGATTATTTTACATACCTTAGCATCCATGTGATTGCAATGTTTGAAACACCATCCATAACCTTCAAGTTCATTATCAACAATACAGTAGAGAGAATATTTGTTTTGGAGCATTTATAAAGGGGTTGATATGCCTTATCAAGAAGAGGTATATCATGAACATCATCAAATTCATCATCATTTTCATTATCATCATCATCGTAATCATCCATTCTAACATTAAATTAATCATGGATCAATGTATTTGTACCATCATCTTCAACTATGTTATCATTATGATTATCTTGTTCAATATGGTCATTCACTTGTTATACATTAAATTAAGACGCTCCATGATCCTGATTCAAAACTTGTTCTGAAAGCACTTGCTCTAGACAATATGCTGTAGGGTGTCTTTCCTTTATAAATACATGGAAACATCAATAGATATACATTAATATAGGAAATATTAAAATAATACATACATTTACCAAAGCAAAGAAAATAAAAAAAATTATAATGCTAAACCTAGAAATGGATGATATTCATTCCGCCCCTCAATGTGTCCATGTTCCCTCCAAATTTTTGTGGCTGTTGAGATCAATAGTCTTCTCCTCTTAAATCCTCTGCATTGAGTACATGGACAATAACATTTTTCATCACCCCTTCATTTCGCTACATCCCATAGTCTAGCAAGCAATTGTCGGTTGTTTTCATTTGGATCAGGAATATTTCTATTTGACATTTTGTCACAAAATTAGTGAATGAATAATATCGACAATACTAAAAAATCAAGTTCCACGTATCATAGGTTTCTCAAACGGAGTTTTCTCAAAGAATAAAATAATCTCGACAAACTGTCTGTCAAAGAAAAAATAATTTCCCGTAACTTCCCATTAAAGAATAAAATGATTCCAGAAATTGTCCATCAAGGAATAAATAATTTTCGCAAACCATTCGTCTCTTGTACAACAAACATGTTGGAATGTTTAAATTTATAATTACATAGTCATTGAATATCCGACGAACTACACATTGTTGCCATTGGTAATATGGGACAAACAATTTCAAATATGACATTATTTTATTTCAAAAAAACCTACAAGCTAGTGTAAAAAATACGACGACATATCCGTTGAAAAACCTAGAATGAGTGTCAAAAATCTGACGACATATCCGTCGAAAATCCTACGGACTAGTGTCATAAATATAACGATATCACTGTCACATTTTTTGACAACATCTCCGTTGAAAAACCTATGCCTACGATGTCGGAAATTTGACAACGCTAAAATAATTCAAAAGGCTTAGTAGTTTTCATCATTATTGTCTAACACATCCGTACGATGTGTTGGATGTTGTCAAATTCTATCATCGGATTTCAGGTTCAAATCCTATTTTGATAAACCTAGATCAAATGTATTATGGATTATCATCATCATCATCATCATGATCTGTATCATCATCATCAGTAGCACCAGCAGCAGTAGCATCTTCCTCGTCATCCTCATCGTCATCAACATCGCCATCCATCATCATCATCGTCGTCATCATCGTCGTCGTCAACATCATCATCATCGTCGTCGTCGTCATCGTTGTCGTCGTCGTCATCATCATCATCCATCATCATCATCATCATCTTCCATCATCATAATATTCATCATGATCATGATCATCTTCTTCTTCATCATGATCATCATCTTCATCATCTTCATAATCATCGTCAACATCATCATTTTCATCATCATCATTGTTGTCATCTTCATCATCATCATCATCATCTTCATCATCGTCCTCATCATCATCATTGTCTTCATATTCATCATCATCATCATCATCATCATCATCATCATCATATTCATCATCGTCAACATCACCAACTTCATCATCATCAACATCAACTTCATCATCATCATCATCATTGTCATCATCATCATCATCACCATCACCATCATCTTCATCATTGTCAACATCATCATCATCATTAAAATTATTTTTAAAATTAAAAGTCAACCTAAATCAAATTAATTATGGATTATCATCACCATCATCATTGTCATCCATATCATCATGATCATCATCAATAGCAATAGCATCATCATTATCGTCTCCATCGTCATCAACATCATCATCCATCATCATCATCATCATCACCATAGTCAACATCATCATCATCAACATCATCATCCATCATCATCATATTCTTCATCCATCATCATCATCATCATCCTCATCAGCATCGTCATCTTCATCATCATCATCATCATCATCATCATCATCATCATCATCATCATCATCTTCATCATCATCATCTTCATCATCATCATCATGTTCATGATCATCATCTTCATCATCTTCATCATCATCATCATCGTCGTCATGATCATCATCTTCATCATCGTTGACATCATCATCATCTTCATCTAAATCATCATCATCATCATCATCATCATCTTCACCATCATCATAAACCTAGATCAAATTAATTACTTCATATCATCATCATCGTCGTCATCTGTATCATCGTCATCATCAGCATCATCATCGTCGTCATCATCATCATCAACATCATCATCTATCATCATCATCATCATCATCATTGTCATCATCATCATCATCATCACCATCATCATCGTCATCTTAATCATCATCTTCTTCATCATCATCATCATCATCATAATCATCATCATCATGTTCATCATCGTCGTCGTCATCATCATCATCGTCGTTGTCGTCATCATCGTCATCATGATCATCATCTTCATCATCATCGTCATGATCATCATCTTAATCATCCTCGACATCATCATCATCATCATGTTCATCATCATCATCATCATCATCTTCATCATGATCATCAACATCATCATTAAAATTATTTTTAAAATTAAAAATAAACCTAGATCAAATTAATTACTTCATATCATCATCATCGTCGTCATCCATATTTCGTCATGATTGTTTCGTATTCATATTTGTAATGATGCTCCTATATTTTATTTACTTTCTTGTTAGACAATATGTTTTTCTTGAGTTCCTTTACCATCTTAGGTAATTTGATACAGTAGTGGAGAAGGTGTGCAAACCATTTTTTTGTAAAACAATCCTACTTCAATGATAGAAGACAATGTAAATACACAAGCACTAGCAAATGAAATATAAATGATCCAAAAAATGGCAACTTCTTCAATATGCTCATAATTTACTAACTTGAAAAGAATGCATAATACCAAAGTTATAATACCATCATCTAACTTAAAAGTTCATACTAACATAGAGGTGTGAAAATTCACTATGTATTGTGTAATAATCCATTGGGTTTACAAAAATGGGCTTTATGGATTTGGATGAAGCTCAAGCTTACTTCCAATTGTTCCATCCACAAGTATAAGCCATAGGGTCGCTTTCGGTGATGTGTATATTTGAAATAAATCTCATTTTTCTAATTGTTAATTTTTATATATTGGTTCATTAGAGGAAATTTCAACTCAAAATGGGCCTTTTAACTTTAACTCAAATTCCATGTCATCATGTGTTAGCCAATGAAATTTATTTAAATTTGAAATACTGTAAAGGTCTTAAACACTTTTTTAATATAAATTTGGGGATAGGTATCATAAAAAAAATTATTTTTTTTGCTTGTATTTTCGACATATCTCCCCGTGTTTTTACTCAAATTTAAATCGGGAGAGCTCATTGGATGCAGAATTAAATTCTGCATCCAACGAGTACCCACTCGACATACTTTTGATGGACCCCGCTACCCCAAAACAAGAAATACCTGAAAAAACGTGATGATGCCATGTTTTTTCAGGTATTTCTTCTTTTTGGGGTAGTGGGGTTCGTCAAAAGTATGCCGAGTGGGTACTCGTTGGATACAGAATTTAATTCCGCATCCAATGAGCTCTCTCGATCAAAATTTGAGTAAAAACATGGGGAGATATGTCGAAAATACAAACAAAAAAAGTAGTTTTTTTATTTTCTTCCTCCAAAATTAATAAATATTATGTTATTATTTTAACTATTAATTTTTTTTTTTTTTAGGAGGCACATTTTGAGTTGAAATTTCCTCTAATACTTTATATCCTTAATGTTACAACACCAAAAATGTCTCATTTTACTTGAATTCATATTATTAAAAGAATATTTAAAAACCAATTCAATGTATTTACTAAAGGTTAAACAATCCAGCTAGCATAACTCAATCCACAAAGCTCCATGTGTTTTTATATTTTGCACCATTCTTCAAATGGTCCCTTCTAAATTTCAACAAACCGTAGTCCAAAAATCAAATTTTTATCATAATATATTTATGTAAACCAATTTATGTCATGATATTTGTCTTTCTAGCTTAACTCTCCGCCAATGTGAAATCACATGTGACATAAATAGGGAATATTTTTCTATGAAGTTTTTATCATCGTCATTTCAAGTTTTGTTCTTACAAGGTACTTGTGGGCCAATATCCCACTTGTGGGCAAATGATTCCCTATGTAGGAAATGTACGATAAATTGGGGTTTTGCACATTGTCCATGGGATCACTTGCATGGGCCTGACCCATGCATGCATATAAGTGAAAAACATACCCCCCTAATCCCAAACCTGTACCTCTAGGTACATACCCTTTATCCCCTTATCCCTAACTGCATACCCCTAAACCCCTTATCCCTATCCCCGACCCTAGATAACTCCCTACACAAGCTCCTCTTTTAACATCATAGTTGGTTAGGTGTTGGAGGGTTCTATGAAAAACCATGACTATGAAGACCTAGTATCCACTCATAAGCACATTAACCCTTATCCCAAATTTTATACCACATCAAATCCATCTTAAAACAATGTAGTCTCTATATATCCATTTACATATAATATATATCATTTTAAAATCCTACCTTTCTATTTATGAAATGTATAGAAAATAAAGATGTATTTTTTTACTATATTGTGTCATATTCTCTTAGGATCCATTCTTATAGTATCCTAATTGTTTAGGGGTTATAGGGTTAGGGACTAACTATGGTTGTGAACCCCTAACCTCTACTAGTGCCCCCTAACTATGAACCTTTAACCTATACCCATACAACCTAACTATGAACCCTTAGCTACTAATAAATATTAAAGGGTTTTATAAAATTATTAAATGGCACTATATAATAATGTGATCAGAGGTTTAAGCACGGGTTTTATTGATAATTTGCATACCATTCCAAAACCTTGCATAGATAGATGGTGCTCGCAATGTTCCAATACTTATCCATAAGTCCAGTTTGATAGGGGCTCCAACACTCTTCTTTGGGAGGATTTAGGTTGAGCTCCAACACTCCTTCCCTCTCATCAGAGCTCACAGAGGTCACAAAGTTTGCATAAGAGATGGTGGATCTAGGAGGTCACAGAGATCACCATGGAGGTCGTAGAAGAGGTCAAGTAGTTCGCAAAGGAGGCCGAGGAGGTCAAGGAGTTCATAGAGTAGGTTGGGGAGGTTAAGGAGTTTGCAGAGGTCACCACAAAGTTCATAAAAGAGGTCGAGGAGGTTGAGGTGTTCACATAGGAGGTTAAGGTGGTTGAGGAGGTTGAGGAGTACACAAAGGAAGTCAAGGAGGTCGTCAAGGAGGTTGAACATCCACAAAGGATGCAATGTCTCCAAAAATTTTCAGTACCCACACTTACTTCACCTAAAATTTATGGGTTCGACATAATGTGCTAAAGATTTTGGTTGGATTCCATTTTTGTGTGAAATGCACCTTTAATTCTTCACAAATCTGGATTTTTCAATCGTCATAGATATGAGTACAATAATCAGTCATGGTATTCCCTTCCCATAGATGTATAATCTAAGACTACATACAAAGGATACCTATAAGATGATGTTTCAAAACCCCTTACCTAGATTAATAGGTGTGCCTGTAAAGGGGCAATTGTCATTTATATTGATATTTACAATCAATTACAACCCTCTATTGCCACCTAGGTCTTGCTAACAAGAATGATTCAAATTGATTATATCCCTTACATCAATTTCAAAAAATCATTCAGGATTTTGAAAGGAGGGAGATAAATTAGTGAATATGGCCTAATATGCATAAGCATATTGCATAATTATGTGATCAAAAGAGAGAAAATGAGAGAACCAGAAGCACTTGTCCCACTATAAAAAAGACACCTACAACAACCAAGTACTTATCAGCCTCCTCCCGTCACTTGAAATCTACTTGAAATCTCTCAACTCTGTTCAAGTTATCATTTCCTTAGTGTTGAAAATGAATATGTTAATGCTATACCATAACTTACTCTCCAATATTGCCTTACTCAACATGTCAAGTGATATACAATAGAGAAAACAAATTTGGTAACTCTAATAGTATTAATTAACACAACAAATTGAATCATTAGTTGGTTGTCCATAACAAAAATGAATTTGATTTGCTTAATTTAGTGAATGCAGCACACAACCTCACTAAGTTTGCAATGGTGCCAGTGTTTAGTGTGGCATAGAGCATTCATGATTTGAAGCCTGAGGTCTTGAATTGCATTGTTTTGTAACAAAAAAAAGTAACTTTTTCTACTGCACCAATAACCATCATCATCATCATCATCAATGATGGTATTTTGTTCAATTTTCTTCCCTTTTTGGTCACAACATATCATTCTCTTGATTTTTAAATCAATTAATAGTCTAATGCAAATAGCTATAGTGCTCTCATATTTGGCCATACTTTTTCCAAACTTTATGCCACAATTTTGAGTGCATGTATTTAAGAGGATTTGGAGAATAAAAAACTCAAAACTAAAGGACACTTGAATTTCATGAATTGCTATCAAACTATTGGCGACAGTTTCTCATGAATTGGATGGTCACTTTCAGCTGTTTTCTTCACCTTCTTGTCAAGATTTCTATCAGGATTTTGGGCAGTTTCATTTTGATGTCATTGCAAAATAATTCCAAGCAAGAAACCCTATATTTTTAGATGCATGTGTGGGTAAAGTATTAGCTCTTGAGCCATTGTTTAGGCTAGAAATGATATAGTACAACAAATTTTTGTCGCTGATTTTCCCAGCCATATTCACCATCTCAAATTTTGGAAATTTCTTCTATTTTGGCATAGGGATATTTGTGTTTTCATTATAGAAATTTCGTTGAAAAAGAAGATAAATAAATAAGTCTTTTCCAGGAATGTAACTTGAGGGAAAATTCCATTTCCTTGTTTAAAATTTTTTCTTTGTGTCAAGCTGAGAATATTGTGATGATGGAGGAGCCTACAGCTCTCTCTTGAAGATATTGTAGATAATTTTGTAGGTTGGCACTCTCATGTTGATTATGTTTAAACTTTATACAAGCCCTATCCAATCTTGGATGGAAGAGGCTTGTGGGAAGAATTTCCATGCATGTTAAATGTCTGATGATATTGTACATGCTCATGAGCTCATGATGGATATTGCAACATGTTTGCTTATGATGATTATTTTCAATTTAAATTGATGATTTATAAGAACACATCAAGGATAACACCTATGATGATGATGATTGCTCTAAATTATGTCCTATTTTCAGAAAATAAAAAAATACACATATGGGTGTCAAATTCACAAGCCCTAGATTCAACATGAGACCCACTTCTTGACACAAAATCAACAAGGGGTATGAATTTATTTCAATGCTTGAGCACCAATGTTTATATTTTCATTTGAATATTTCCTAGAAAAGATCAATCTCTTTGACAAGTTTTTAGATTTCACCGATAAGCCTCTTCATTCAAAAATTGCAATATACTTTGATTTGTTAGTTGTTACGGTACTTTAATTTGTTAGATGTTGCATCCCTTTTTATCCAAATATATTTATGTCAAAAACATAAATTATGAGTTGGTGAATTTCTATTCAATTTAATCACACATAGCGAGATGAGAGCAAGTCTTAGAAGTGGCGCCACTATGTAACCTAAGACAGTTCATTGCCCCATATTAAAATTTCTAATTGTAGAAGGATGGTGAAGGTACTAATTCAATTTGTGAATTATTCAAAGAAGTTAATTTGTTTTTGAAAATTGAGTCTACTCAAATTTTTCATAATAACAAGGAAAATTAACGAATGTTTCATTTGTTGTACATGTTATAAATAAATAAATAAACAAATAACTCTAACCGTAGAAAATTTTGCTTTTAATTATGAAAAGTTGAGTAGATATCAAGCATACAAACATTTACATTGAAAATAGAAGTTTCAAGTACATGAACAATAAATAAAATAAAGATATTAGATTCTAAAGAATCATAACTACAAGTACGATATAACTTATCCAAGCTTCTTCTTTTCGTTAACTAGCCCTGTAACAGTTAGCCTTTAATTTCTCAGATCCATAACATGTCACTAGTTCATAGATATAAGTATTGTATTGATAGCATATATCAAACATGTATCTTAACCTTATCTAAATAAACAATAAATTGTTTATTTGTGCAGCCTCTCCACCTGCTCAAATTAGTCTAGAATATCTAGACAAGTTCTAGATAGTGGTGACACAACTAGGTCAACAAGTTTAGATGTTATGGATGTGAATTCCCACCTGGAAATAGATGGTATGGTAAATGGCACACTAAAAGAAGGCATGGAATATTCAATGTACAATTGTCTTTTAAAATATTGTACCATCAATGTAATGCAAGAGAGAAGAATTAATCTATAGTTGTCACAGCAAGGATTTTCTTTAATTTTCTTCCAAAATCCATGTTGATTCTTTGATTGGATGTGTTAGAATAATGAAACCATAGTTACCTACCTTAGACATTAATTTAATTATTTTTGTCATGTTACCTAGTTTCCTAGATTCCATTCTATGCTAGTTTCCTTCCACAAGTCCTAGAAGTCAACGCATGCTAAAACTAAGTCATTGAGTGTATGGGAAACATCCTGGAAACCCAACTTAGCATGTTTGCTTTATTTCAGATCCTCGAAAATGCACATCTTCTTTTTCTGAAAATCTGCCTTGTTTTATTCTGATTTAAGGCAAAAGGAAAAGTTATACTAGGTGTAGTTGACTTCTTTTTTTACCACATAATCCTCCCTAATTTTCTCCAAATAAAATAATTTATGAGTTGTATTTCCATCCTTATTTAGCTTTCCCGCTTGAATTATCAAATTCGTGAGAGTCTTCATAGATTTGGAAACTACTTTATGCACCTATGGGGGATTTGACTAGATTTAGTAAGCCTACTTTTTGACTATTTCGAATGGCATATTTATGAATTCTATTATCTCATGTAATTATATATTGCATCAGCCTATTTCTTCATAATTTGGGCTATTGTATACTTATTGAATATATATTAGTGTTATGCTCCAATTTCAGTCTCTTTTGGTGTGAATTTTGCATGTTTGATTAGCAATTTTGTGAGTGTAATTGTTCTATCTCTTGGGTTAAATTTCCACATGGTATCAGATCCTTTGTAGATCAATTTCTCTCCTTACTTATTTCTATTGCAGGTTTGACATATTGAGTGGGAGCGCATTCTGCTGACTGGAGGGTACAGTTTCTGAGCTATGGACCAATCTCAGAAGATCATCTTGAATCCATTCAATTTATTTGAGTAGAAATCTAAGATGGAGATATTGTTGAGAGAAAAAGGTCTCTACAGGGTGAATATGGTAACTGAGGTAGAGCCCAATGTAGCTTCAAAGAAAATTAAATGGCACAACAGGAAGGGTGAGGCCTATGGTCTTTTGTGTCTGAGCATTTCAAGACACCTCCTCTTCCATCTTGATGGATTGACATCACCAAAAAAAGTGTGGAAGAAGCTAGAAGATATTTTTGGAAAGACAGACAAGATGAGAGAACATCAAATCAAGAATGAGCTGATCTCATTGAGTCCCAGTAGCTTCGAATCATTGCAACTCTACTTTTCCAAGTTTAAGGCCCTTGTTTTGAAGTCGAAATAGTGTGGGATAGAAAAGAAGGAAGAGCAAATAGTTTTGGCCATACTCTCTAATATTGCTCCTGACTATTCAGTGTTTGCTTCTACCTTCCATGCCACCAAGTTGACAACTTGATCCTGGAATATGCCTAAGCTTGCAGAGTTCATGAAATCCCTCACACAGGAGCAAGATAAGTTGGTGATGATGGGCACCATCAAACCTTCCAAAGACCAAGATTTTCCTGCTGCAGATTCAATGGTAGATCTAAAAAGCAAGAAAAAAGCTAAAAATCCACCTGAGCAAAAGGGAGACAAGAACAAGTCTCAAGAGGAGCCCTAAGGTTCCAAGAAGAACTCCCAGAAGAAGAAGAACAAAGGAGAAATGAGCAAGTACACATACTGCAGTAAGGGCTATCATCCTGAGAGCTCTTGTATGAAGAAGAAAATTGACATGTTGACCCAACTCCTGGAGAAGAATAACATCTCCCTTCCTAATTGCTCAAAGACAAGGGAAGGAGGATCAAATTCAGAGGGTAGAGAGATAGTACATGCCTTGGTTGCTAGGACATCAAGCTCACCTAGCTTCATCATAGACTATGGAGCTTCTAGACATATGGTTTCGACAAAAGAGACATTCTCCTCTCCTGACATGTTGAAAGGTCCACCAATAGTTTTGGGAGATGACTCTCTCACTGACAGTTTGGGGAAGGGAAGGATTGATCTTGACCATGGTAAGTTAAATAATGTGTTGTATGTTCCAGGTCTTGCCTCTAATCTCTTGTTAGTGTATCAGATGACTCATATTGGGTCTCCAAAGAAGGTCATATTTTCCCCTGATGATGTTGAAATCACTGAGATTTTGAATGGTAAATTCATAGAAAAAGGTGTTGTAGATCACACTTCAAAGGTATATAAGTTTTCCCATTTTCTACCCTACTCAAACCCCTTTGCTGTTCTGATTCATGCTAATGAAGCAAGAAATATTTGGAATCAAATATTTGGCAATATTAAATGCAAGTATCTTTTTAATTTGAGTGAAAAATATATGGTCATAAGGTTACCAAAGATCAAGTTTTCTACGGGAGTCTGTCAAGGTTGTATCCTAGGAAAACACTGAGAGCACAAGTATGAGAAATCTAGTCATGAGAGAACCTTTGCACCTCTTGAGATGATCCACAGTAACATTTCTGCTACATTCCCTCATATGTCCATGATTCAAGACAAATATGCAACGAACTTCATAGATGACTTTTCTAGGTATTGTTGGGTTAAATTCCTAAAAGCATAAGTCTGAAGTTTTTGACCTCTTCAAAGTCTTTAGAGCCTTGGTTGAAAACCAGTCTAGGAGGAAACTCAAGATCCTCAGATCTGACAATGGTGGTGAGTATGTCAAGTCTGATTTCATTCAGTATTGTAAAGATGTGGGTATTTATATGCAACATTCAATCCCTTACACACCACAACAAAATGGTGTTGCTGAGAGAAAGAACAGATCACTGAAGGAGATGGCAACCTGCATGATAGAGGCTAAGAATTTTCCACCAAAGTTTTGGACCAAGGCTATAAAATGTGCATCCTACATCCAAAATAGGGTGCCTCATAAGTATCTTGATGGTATCAGTCCTTTTGAAGCTTGGAGTGGGAACAAGCTAGATGTGACCCATTTCAGGATTTTTGGCTCAAAGGCTTGGGCTAGAATTCCAACTGAAAAGAGGAAGGATTTGCAGCCCCAAATACAAGAGTGCCTATTTGTTGGGTATTGTGAATATTAAAAAGGGTACAATATTATAAACTTAAGCACTAACAAAACTTTTATTGAAAGAAGTGTTCAGTTCCAAGAAGAGCCTTTAGTAGCAGTTGAAGTTGGAGAGTCTTCTTCACCAATAGATCCATTGATTGTAAGTGAAGAGACTAATGGGTTTGCTGATTCTGATATGTCTAATAATGATGATTTGATTGAATATCCTAATATTCCTACAAGAACAAAATGGGCATCAAATACCATTCATGCAGCTAGGGAACTAGCTGGAAATCCTAGTGACACTAGGAGGACTAGATCTCAATTTGAGAGTGCCCTTTGTGTGAAATATCCTCTATTTGATGAGAAGTGCTATATGATAGTTGAATCAGATATATAGACATATGAAGATGCAGCACATGATCCAGGATGGAAAACATCCATGAAAGAAGAATTCAGCTCGCTCTAGAAGAACAACACTTGGGAACTGGTTGATCTTCCCCCACGGAGGAAGCTAGTTGAATGTAAGTGGGTTTTCAAGACTAAGTTTTCTACTGATGGTTCACCTTTGAAATATAAGTCAATATTGGTAACCAAGGGCTACTCACAATTACATGGTATTGACTACAATGAAACATTTGTACCAGTGGCAAAGATTGACTCCATAAGGCTAGCTCTACCATTGCAGCTTCGAAGCAGTGGGAGGTACATCACATGGATGTGAAGTGTGCTTTCCTAAACGGAGATATCACTGAAGATATTTACATGCATAAACCTAAAGGGTTTGTTTCTAATACATATTTATATTGCAGGTTAAAGAAATCATTGTATGGGCTCAAGCAAGCCCCTAGGGCTTGGTATGCCAAGATTGATGGCTTTTTTCTATCACTGAGTTTTGTTCGATGCAATTCTGATCCTAATGTCTATTTGAAGTTGATTCATGGCTCTTTGATGATTATTTTATTTTATGTGGATGACCTTCTAATTACAGGAATTTCAAAGAAAGAGATTGCCTCCTTGAATGATGCTATTGATCCGGCGGATTATTCCTCTTTAAAATATCCAATATGGTACAATGGTTCAAAGAAGCCATGGGTGAAAAATCGGATGGAAAAAATATAAGCATCAAAGCTCACAAGAGATTTCTCCTTCCGCAACGTCGGAGCTCACAAGAGCTTTCTCCTTTTGCAACATCGGAGCTCACAAGAGCTTTTCCTTCCGCAACGTCGGAGCTCACAAGAGCTTTTTCCTTCCGCAACATCGGAGCTCACAAGAGCTTTTTCCTTCCGCAACGGCGGAAAATTAAAGGACGTATCAGAAGTCAGAGCGGAATGGGAGCTGCAACGGTGGAGATATAAAGGATCGAAAGTCGGAGCGGAATGGGAGCCGCAACAGCGGAAGCCAAGATTAATGGAGAAACACACACAGTGACGCGAGGTTTGAAAAGTCAAATCAAGAGACTTTACCATCTGCCATCCGCAACTGCGGAAGACTTAGAGACAAGATGTCTCAATGGAAAATCAAATAACAGCCAATTGAGACAGAATATCAGAGGTCCCAAGGACATCCCCTTCTGCAACGGCGGAAGCACAGATGACAAAAAAATTTGACTGCAATGCGCATGGCGCGATGACATTTCTAAACGGTTTGCAGTCTGGTGCACAGTGTTGTTGCATTTTAACATTATAGTGGAGTTCAGATCCTTGGCATGACGGGAATACCTCCCATGTGGAACATTATGATGTGGCAGGATATTTCATAATGTATACAGCTTATTTGTAATAGTTTGGCAAATCTTTTCTTGGCAGTTATGCCACAATTGGGATAACGTTGAAAGACATATGAACAGCCTGATGCAACGGTTTTGGGGGATGTGAAAACAGCCTGCTATGATAATGAGTTGGCATTTGGTAGGGGTATGTGAACAGTCGCATTTTCTTTTTTCGCTTTGGCTCATTTGTAATGGCAAAAATGAGTATAAAGGAGAGGAACCAGGGATGGTTCTAGGGGGGGACTCAGTTCGTGGACAGCACAGTACACCATTTCTCAGTTATGCGAAGCTTGGAGAGTTTGTTGTAAAGTATTCCAATGTTGTTACTGTGGAAGTCGACATTCTTTGTCATACTTTGCCTTTCTTTGAGTTACGAAGTCTGCTTGTAATTTTCAGAGAAATGTCTTAAAGACTTTGTACAGCATTCTGTTTACAGTTGCTCAAGTTGTTTTCCAGAACCATTTTGTACCATTTTAAGAGATTAATTGGATCGGTACCCATTGGAGAGGGTCCCGGAGACGTAGCCTAGTGAAGGGGGTGAACTCCGTTATCAACTTCTATTTTGTGACTCTCTGATTATGTGCTTGTTTTTCCCACATCTGTTTATCAGTTTTTGCATTTCATTTATGTTAATGCTATTTTATTAATTAACCTATTGAACACATTCTTTGACAACAAAATTTTAATGCACTAAAGTTGAGGTCCTACGGATCATATTTTGGTATCAGAGCTGGTTGACTGTTGTGCAAGTTTGTGAATGCTTACTAGGTCCAGGTCAAAGGTTGGTGAAGGAGAATTAGTTGAAGGAGATCCTGAGATTGGCTCCAGGAGAACATTCTCAAGAACCATGTCTTCTCCACGAGGGGAAGAAGAAGGACATACCAAATGGGAAAAACCTGTTATTTCCAAAACTGAGTTTCTGGAGGCTTTTATGGGCATGAAAGCCATGATGGAAATTCTACTCGATGAGTGAGCAGAAAGGAAGAAGAAAGAAGAAGGATCTTCATCCAGAGATGTAGAAGTGAAGAAGGAAGAAAAGGGTAAAGGAGTAGGAGGTGATGGTGATCCTCCTAACACTAATCAAACTTTCTCTTCTTCTCATACTTCTCATTCGAATAATGCAAGTCCTAATATGCCTTATTTCAAACTGGATGTAAAATTTGAATTACCTATTTATAATGGAGATGTAGATGCTGAAAAATTAGACAATTGGATCAAGCAGCTTGAAGTATATTGCAGGGTGCAGGGCATTAATGATGACCCTTCTAAGATTCAATTGGCCACTTTGAGGATGAGTGGAATGGCTCTTACTTGGTGGGAGAGCAAGATTCAGCAAGATCTTCGAAAGAATGGTAAAATTATTTCAGTTTCGAATGAATTCATTGAAGTATTAAGAAAGCAATTTTATCCTTTAGGTCACATGCAGCAATTAACCATGAATTGGAAAATGTTTAAACAAGCTAAAGGACAAAGCATTCAAGATTATACTCATGAATTCATAAAGAGGGCTATTGCATTGAATGTTTCGTTAGATACACAGGAAACTCTTCTTAAGTACATTGGCGGCATGCATTCTTATTTGAAGCATACTTTGTTAATGTTTAATCCCAGTAATTTGGATGATGTATGTGTTCAAGCTACCCATTTAGAAGCCAGGGGTAAGCATGCTAATGATACTTTTGTGAATAAATCATTTAAATTTGACAGCAAATCGAAAGGTAAAGATAAGGGGAAAAAGAATATGGCTACTGCTAAGAAAGAGGGTGAAAAGCATACATGTTCACATTGTTAGAAGGGACATGATGTCTCTAAGTGTTGGAAAATTCATCCGGAGTTAAGGCCAAAGAAGTACGGAGGAAACAAAGATAAAGGAAAAGCAAAAGCTACTGCAGCAGCTATTCAAGACTTGGGATCCGACTTAGGTGATGAAACAAAGGTTACAGCTGTCGGAATCCAAGGTAAGGATAAAAGTATCTCACTTCCCATTGATGCAAAATCAAGTCCTAGTGCAAGTACAATTCTGCCATCTACTTCTAAGCAAAATGATAAAGATAGAAGTGCACTGTTTCATGTTCGTGTCATTGCAAATCACACAAAGATTGATACATTGTTTGATAGTGGTTCACAAGTAAATCTGATATCAGAAGAAGTGGCTAAGAAATTGCATTTAGTTACTGTGCCTCATGAAAAGCCCTATCCTCTAGATTGGGTTACTAATGATACACGATTGCAAGTTACAAGGAAATGTGTATTAAAATTTGCAATTACTGAAAAGTTTAGGGATGAGGTAGAATTGGATGTAGTACCACTTGAAATTTGTGGAATTGTACTTGGGAGTCCATATTTGTATGACCGAAAAGCAGTATTTTATAGAGAGCAGAATAAGTATCATCTTTTTAAAGATGGTATGGAATATATTGTACGAGCACATAAGATAAAAACCAATCTAGCAATAGTCTCTGCAGGACAAATGAAGAGGTTGGTAAATGCTAGTAATAATTTTGTGTTGATGATGGTTAAGATGAAAAATGATGAAGTCTCTAAATATTTTGAAGAAGGTGACCCTAAGCATAAATCTAAACTGATTGACATCATTTCTGAGTATGATTATTTGTTTCAAGATCCGAAGGGGTTACCACCGAAGAGAGAGATTCAGCATGAGATACATTTGCAGCAGGATGTGCCACTCCCGAACATAGCCATGTACCGAATGTCTGTAATGCAGAACGAGGAAATCAAGAGGCAGGTTCAAGAGCTGATTAAGAAGGGGGTCATCTGACCCAGTACTTCTCCTTGCGGCTCTCCTATAGTCTTGGTTCCAAAGAAGGATGGGTCGTGGAGGATGTGTATCAACTACAAGGCCCTTAACAAAATCACCATTAAAAACAGGTATCCTCTTCCTCGCATTGATGATTTGCTTGATCAGTTGAAACATGCAACTTACTTTACAAAATTGGATCTGCGTAGTGGGTATCATCAAATCCGTGTTGCTGAGCATGACGCTTGGAAAACATATTTTAAAATGAAACAGGGTTTGTATGAATGTCTTGTAATGCCTTTTGGGCTATGTAACGCACCTGCTACTTTCATGAGAATCATGAATGATGTCTTTCGTTCATTCATTGATAATTTTGTAATTGTGTATCTAGATGATATCCTCGTGTTTAGCAAAACTTGGGAAGAGCACATTGTACATGTGAAGAAAGTTTTAGATGTACTGAGGAAGGAAAAGATTTATGTAAAGTTGTCTAAATGTGAATTTGCTAAAACTTCTTTAGTATATCTAGGCCATATTATTGGTGGAGGCCACCTGCGAGTAGACCCATCCAAGGTTGTTGTCATTGTTAACTGGCCATGGCCTAACATCGTTACTGAAATCAGAAGTTTTTTTGGGTGCGGTTCAGTACTGGAGGAAATTTATTTCTGGGTTTTCTTCCATTGCTGCTCCATTACATGCACTGACAAGCATTAAAGAAATTTTCCAGTGGGGAGGCAAGCATCGGAGAGCCTTTGACACTTTAAAGGAAAAGATTAGCACAGCACCAGTTCTGACATTGCCAGATTTGCAGCAGCCATTTGAGATCAAAACCGATGCCAGCGGGTTTTCCATGGGAGCCATTTTGATGCAAGGAAGGAAGCCAGTCTGTTACCATTCAGAAACATTCTCTACCGCGGTAAGTAACTATCCGACCTATGACAAAGAATTGTATGCTTTAGTACAGAGTGTGAAGAAGTGGAAACATTATATCATGGGAAAAGAAACAGTCATACAAACTGATCACCAGCCACTTCAATATTTACAATATCAAACTAAAATACAACAAAGTAGGCATTTAAGATGGATGGGATTCTTACAACAGTTTCATCTCGTCATTAAGTAAAAAAAGGGAATTCATAATAAAGTAGTAGACATGTTATCAAGGCCACCTATGAATGCTTCAATCATTCTTCAAAACAGTTCAGTAACACATGAAAATTATATTGAACAATATGCAGAAGATAAACATTTTAAGAAAGTATATGCATCACTTATACATGGTAAACAGGAAGAGAACTATTATGTGCATAATCAAATTTTGTATCATCTTGGTAAACTCTATATTCCAAATAAAGAAAGAGTGCATGTGATTCGAGAAGCACATAGTTCATTAATTGCGGGACATTTTGGAGTAAGTAAAACATTGTCTGTATTGCAGAATCACTGCTATTGGCCTCAAATGCAAGAAACTGTAGCTAAATATATAAGAGGTTGTGTTATGTGTGCAACAAGTAAGCCTAGCAATAGGAAATTGGGATTGTACACTCCTCTTCTAGTTTCTTCTCATCCTTGGAAAAGTATTTCTATGGACTTTGTAGGAGGACTACCTATGTCTAAAAAAGGGCATGATTACCTATATGTTGTTGTGGATAGATTCAGCAAAATGTGTATCTTAATGCCATGTAACAAACAGATCACTGCTGAACAAACAGCTCTTTTATTCTTTCAAAATGTTTGGGTACATTTTGGGCTACCCATGTGTATTGTATTTGATCGGGATTCCCAATTCTTGGGAAATTTCTGGTCAAATTTATGGGAGCTTATGGATACTAAACTTAAGAAAAGTACATCTTTTCATCCACATACCGATGGACAAACATAGGTAGTGAACAGAACAGTGGTTCAGCTGCTCAGAGGATATTGTAGTAAACATCCTAAACTTTGGGATGAACAGTTGCAGTATATACATCATGCTTACAATCAGGCAGTTCATACTTCCACGAAAAGGTCTCCTTTTGAAACTTGTTTTGGTTATCTGCCAAAAACACGGATGGACTTCTCTTTTGGAAAAGATGCAGTGGATGGACATCATGATGCAAATAAAGCTTTAAAGTTCATTCAGAGAATCCAAGCAGTGCAGCAGGAAGTTCAAGAACAGTTGGAGAAGAGCCAGGTGAAGTACAAGGCCAGGCATGGCAAGCATCAAATTGATCATCAATTTCAGGTTGGTGACAAAGTTTGGTTACACATCACCAAAGAAAGAATGAAAGGTGAAGGTAAAAAGCTTAATCCTATTAGGTATGGTCCTTTTGAGATCTTGGAAAAGATTGGTACTAATGCTTTTTGCTTGAATTTACCTCCATACATGCAAATTTATTCAGTTGTCAATGTTGAGAATCTTAAATTGTATGAGCCTCCTATGATCATGGATGAGGAAACTAACATACAGATTCCTTCAGTTGATGATTTGGCACCTGAATATATGAGAGAGTTGTAGGATGATGTTATTCTTGACAGAAATGTAAGAACTTCATGAAGGGGGAATGCTGAGTACCTTCGAGTGGGGCTGAAAGGAATGCATCCTAGCAAAGCAAGATGGATGGAGATTGGAAAAGTGAGGGAACTTTACCCTCACTTACTTTCAGAATAATTCAGGATTTCGGTGGTCCAAAAGCTCTCCAATGGGGAGGATTGATCTGGCGGATTATTCCTCTTTAAAATATCCAATATGGTACATTGATTCAAAGAAGCCGCGGGTGAAAAATGGGACGGAAAAAATATAAGCATCGGAGCTCACAAGAGCTTTCTCCTTCCACAACATCGGAGCTCACAAGAGCTTTCTCCTTCCTCAACGTTGGAGCTCACAAGAGCTTTCTCCTACTGCAACATCGGAGCTCACAAGAGCTTTCTCCTTCCGCAACGTCAGAGCTCACGAGAGCTTTTTCCTTCCGCAACATCGGAGCTCACAAGAGCTTTTTCCTTCCGCAATGTCGGAGCTCACAAGAGTTTTTTCCTTCCGTAATGGCGGAAACTTAAAGGACAGATCAGAAGTTGGAGTGGAACGGGAGCCGCAACAGTGGAGATATAAAGGATCGGAAGTCAGAGTGGAATGGGAGCCACAACGGCGGAAGCCCAAGACTTACGGAGTGGCGCACACAGTGACGTGAGGTTTGAAAAGTCAAATAGGGAGACTTTACCATCTGTCATCCGCAACTGCGGAAGACTTAGAGATAAGATGTCCCGATGGAAAATAAAATGATGGCTGATTGAGACAGAATATCATAGGTCCCAAGGACATCCCCTTCCGCAACAGTGGAAGCACATATGACAAAAAATTTCGACTGCAATGCGCATGGTGCGGTGACATTTCTAAACGGTTTGCAGTCTGGTGCATAGTGTTGTTGCGTTTTAACATTATAGCGGAGTTCAGATCCTTGGAATGACGGGAATACCTCCCATGTGGAACATTATGATGTGGCAGGATATTTCATAATGTCTACAGCTTATTTGTAATAGTTTGGCAAATCTTTTCTTGGCAGTTATGCCACAGTTGGGATAACGTTGAAAGACATATGAACAGCCTGATGCAACAGTTTCGGGGGATGTGAAAATTGCCTGCTATGATAACGAGTTGGAATTTGGCAGGGGGATGTGAACAGTCGCATTTTCTTTTTTTGCTTTAGCTCATTTGTAATGGATAAAATGAGTATAAAGGAGAGGAACCAGGGATGGTTCCATGGGGGGACTCAGTTCGTGGAGAGCGCAGTACACTGTTTCTTAGTTATGCAAATCTTGGAGAGCTTGTTGTAAATTATTCCGATGCTGTTACTGTGGAAGTTGACATTCTCTGTCATACTTTGGCTTTCTTTGCCTTATGAAGGCTGCTTGCAATTTTCAGAGAAAGGTCTTAAAGACTTTGTACAGCATTCTATTTACAGTTGCTGAAGTTGTTTTCCAGAACCATTTTGTACCATTTTAAGAGATTAATTGGATCGGTACCCATTGGAGAGGGACCCAGAGACGTAGCCCAGTGAAGGGGGTGAACTCCATTATCAACTTCTGTTTTGTGACTCTCTGATTCTGTGCTTGTTTTTCCCACATCTGTTTATCAGTTTTTGCATTTCATTTCTGTTAATGCTATTCCATTAATTAACCTGTTGAACACATTCTTTGACAACAAACTTTTAATGCACTAAAGTTGAGGTCCTATGGATAAGCAATGAACCATGCATTTTCTGTGACAAATTTGGGATTGTTGAGCTAATTCCTGGGTCTCGAAATTGGTCAATCCCAACATGGAATCAAAGTAAATTACTCCAAGTATGATTTGTATTTGATGAAAAAGTTCAACATGAATTATTGTATGCCAAGCAAGACTCCCTTCCTTTCAGGAGTTAAGCTTGAAGAAGCAGGTTCTTCTCCTATGGTAAATAATATACTGTATAGGCAGTTGATTGGGTGTTTGCTTTATCTTACACACACTCAAATAGATCTATATTATGTAGTTAGTGTACCTTCAATATACATGGATCAACCTCATGAGATCCACTAGAGGGCAGCCAAAAGGATCCTAAACTTTGTTCAAGGAACAAGAACTCATGGGATATTCTACAAAGCAAAATATGATCTTGATTTGATTGGGTTTACTGACAGTGATTGGGAAGGTGATAACACAGATTGAAAGTCTACATTAGGATATGTGTTCATGCTTGCAGAAGGGCCAATCAGCTGGTCAACCAAGAAGCAAAGTGTCATAGAACTCTCATCTACATAAGTAGAATATAGAGGAGTTGTAAATGCAGTAACTCAATGTTTGTGGTTGCGGGGGATACTTGGAGAATGTGGCTTCGAATTAGAGTTTTCAACTATTATCTACTGTGATAATAAGAGCACCATTCGAATCTACAATGATCCAATTCAGAGACAATGAACCAAGCACACAGAGATCCATATGCACTACATCAGACAGCTTGTGCATGATGGCACCGTTGATCTACTCTTCTGTGCATATTCAGAACAAGTAGCAGACATCTTCACCAAGGATTTTTGTGAGAAGAGCTTCAGCAACCTCAAATCACTATTGGGGACTTCTGATCATGCTATGAAGCATGATTGATGACAGGATTTCCAATTTTTTTTTTTCCTGTCCATGTT
Source organism: Pseudotsuga menziesii (assembly GCA_001517045.1). Taxonomy (NCBI): domain Eukaryota; kingdom Viridiplantae; phylum Streptophyta; class Pinopsida; order Pinales; family Pinaceae; genus Pseudotsuga; species Pseudotsuga menziesii. The sequence goes on from LPNX010484371.1 coordinate 271,698, forward strand.
TAAGGGAGGATTTTCCCATTGGATTTTTTCCTCTTTCCTTGGTTGTATGGACAAGAAGTATGTAAAGGGTGACTAAGCCTTGTTGATAGGACCTATGTTTTTCTGATTCTTATTCATAAAATCAGGCTTAAGGGGGGGTTTTAGAATAATCAACCCATAGTTACCTATCTTAGACATTAATTTAATTATTTTTGTCTTATTACCTAGTTTCCTAGATTCCATTCTATGCTAGTTTCCTTCTACAAGTCCTAGAAGTCAAAACATGCTAAAACCGAGTCATGGAGAGCTTTGGAAACATCCTAGAAACCCAATTTAGCATGTCTAATTTATTCCATATCCTCCAAAGCACATATCCACATTTTTCTGAAAAGATGCCTTGTTTTATTCTGATTTAAGGCAAAAGGAAAAGCTAGACTAGGTGTAGTTGACTTGTTTTTTTCCCACATCATCCTCCCTCCTTTTCTCCAAATAAAAACATGTATGAGTTGTCTTTCCATCCCTCTTTATATTTCCCACTTGACTTAGCAATTTCGTGAGCATCTTCATAGATTTGAAAACTTCTTTATGCACCTATGGGGGATTTGACTAGATTTAGCAAGCCTACTCTTTGACTATTTTGAATGGCATATTTATCCATTTGATTCTCTCATGTAATTATATATTGCAGTAGCCTATTACTTCATGAGGTTGGATATTGTACACTTATTGAATACAAATTAGTGGTATGCTCCAATTTTAGTCGCCTTTGGTGTGAATTTTGCATGTTTGATTAGCAATTTTGTGAGTGTAATTGTTCTATCTCTTGGGTTCAATTTCCACAGGATGGTTGCTACATAGAGAAAAAGGATTCATTTAAGTCTGATATTTCATAACACTTGAGGTTTAGGGATTATTTAACACCTAAATATGCCCATATTTGTCCTACTTGTGCCCATATTTCTCAAAGTGTGCCCAGAACTGAGAATTTACTGGTTGTGTTGTTGTTTGGATGCATAGAGCCACCATTATTGTTCCAATAATTCATGCTTTGGGGTTGTGATTAGGCCCATAAATAAAATATTTTTTTTAATTCTTCAAAAGTATTTGAGACTGGTAGGAATTAGCTCACACTGCCAAGATACCTTAAGGCATCATCAAATCATTATACCCAGATATTGGCTTCCCTAGAATCTCCTCTCCTCTCGAGGAGATAAAAAAAAATTCTCTTAGAGTTATAGTATTTGATAGAAAACTATATTGAGGCATTCCGTAGAGAATTCAAAAGAATCATAGTTGAAGGAAATGGGTAAGAAAACATAAGGGGTACCAATATCCCAAAATGTATTTTTTGTTCACTTCTAAATGGAAATCTTTTGGTTTTTGGTTAAAACAACCTTATCTTCATCGGTATTTCATTCTACATGAAACCTATGGTTGGATTTGATAGGGTTGTACAACATTTTGGAGTGGTTGGTGAGTTTTTGAAAGGATGTGACGAGATTGTTGAACATCTCCAAATGGTCACAAATTTGTAGTCCATAACTAGGATTTACAAATATCTTCATTGTGCTCTCTTCCCATAATACTTTGAATGGAATCTATAATGAAGAGAATATGCATGAAGAAATCCCCAGCAATAGTGAAAATTTTCTCCTACACTACCTGAATACTAGAGAGAAAATATAGTACATATAGCCAAGGAATTTGACTATGTAGAGTATGATGACCTTCCCAAGTATGTATCCCTGAAGTTAGTCATAACTTTATTAGTAGCACTAAGTTTTATCCCACTAAATTATAGAACCAAAGCATACAAAAACAATTTGGAGACATTACATGGTGTTCTCCTAGAAGCACCGATCTTTGAGGATGGTGAGCAATGATCCATTAACAAAATTTCAATTAACAAGTTTCCTTGAGTCATTTTAAAAAAAAGTGATGCTTTTTATCAAACTATGTCCTACCCAATTGTAAATAAGATAACCCAGGGATTTAATTGTCATAACAGACAATGCACAGGATGAGAAATAGTCATGTTAATAGGCTGTTGACCTCTTATGGTTTACACATGTTAGAAAGATGATTCAATACTTCAATGAAGAGGATTTCTAGGTCCCCATGGAAAAAATTCTAAAGCACAAGGATTTTAATATATTGAGAATAAATAGATATTCAATCTAATCATATTATTTATCATAACATACATTTATGAAGAGGGTATCCAAACCATGTGTACATTCCCATTCCATGCCTTCCTGTTAATACATTATACAATATGAAAAGATGTCTACTAACCCTTGTCTTCAGAGGGGAAACAAACTTAGACAAAACATATTTTCTGTAGAGCACAAAAGTGCTTTAGACAAAATCATGTAGAAAAAATTTAATACATTTAATAGCTTTTGATTTGTTAGGGTATCAAAATCACCCTATTTCATGATGAATCTAATCAATTTCTTACCAATAGTATAGGTCAACTATTTATTCATGATAAATCCCTAATTTTTTTCAATCTAGGACCTTGCACCTTGGATACCTTCTAATATTCCATTTTCTCGAAAGAGGATGGATTATGCTTATTTTTAACTCAAAAAAAGATCCACAAATTTAGTCCTTAAGGGTCAATGGTTGTTGGACATATCATATCTAGCTCTTGAACCTTGGGGCCCATTTTTTTATGCTCAGAGTGATTTCAACAGGTCTATGCAAGTTTGGGTAAACCTCCATCTGTTACCCATGGAATTGTGGAATGATGACTAACTAAATGATATAGGAAAAAATATTGGTAAGTTTATTATGTCTAATGACTCCTACAAAATTGTAAGTGTTAGATCGATTTCCAAAATTGTTGTTGAAATTGATGTTAGCTTTGGGCTATATGAATCAATTGTTTTTGATCTAGGACACTTCAAGAAAACCCAAACCCTATATTATGGAAACTTCCCATTTAGATGTGTTAGATTTCATGTTTATGTATATCTGGTTTTAGACTGCTCAAGACCCTTTATCTATAACATTTGGAGAGAAAAGAACCCTAAATATTCAATATTTTATGATGGCCCTACTCGAAATTCAAGGTTATCCCATATTTCCATAATGCCTCTGGAGAGAATTTTTATGCTCTTTTAAAGTGCCCTCAATCTTTGGGATCAAATGAATAGGACTAGATGAATGTGGGTTCTATGACTATTCCCTAGAAGGGTAGGGCTCACCTATCCCTTTGTCACTTAACTTCTTAGACTTAATAGATTCTCAATTGGAAATATTGGACAAGGTGAAAATTCTTGGCCTCCCTCATAAGGATCGGTTGGCATTTTTCAACAAAGAAAATCAACCTCTTGCTTATATCCTGTTGCCTCCTTTCACACACCTAGTTCACGTGGAAGAAATCTTCAAGCCACTCGATGTGTCCTTGGGGGAAAGTCTTGAGTCAAGGCTGTCACCTTGTTCTTGACTCCTCCATTTAGGCTCAACTCCTAACGAAGCTAAGGGGGGTAGACCCTATTAAGTTACTAAGGATAATTACTTAGTGTTGTGATGTTAAACTGATTGATTTACTTAGGAGTTTGCAATTTAACTATAGATGATCAAAGATGGCAAGATACAAAATATGAACACACGAAAGCACAATGCTGAGACACAATATATATATAAAACAAGAAAATGACTAGTGCCTTAGAATGGAGTCAAAAAATAGAAACAATGTACTTGCGCGTGCTTGGAGTGAGTGTTTTGCGATTGCCTCTTGGTATGTTTTAAGTTAAAATTGAAGTGTGATTTGATTAAAATTAGGCAAAGGGGGGACTCCAGATATACCCTAGAGTACTTGGAGTATGTCCAAAACTAAACCTTCACGGCTACCCGCAAGGAATATGTGGGCTGAAATGGAGTCTATGGGGCTATTGTTCATAACGCACCCATTTGGGTGTGACAGATATCGGTGCCCCAAGGTCACTTTTTAGAAGTTCCCGCTTACTTTGGTTATTTTGCCACTGTGATGGTTCGATCTAGATGTTGGATTTTCACCTGTTGGTTTGTTAATTTGGGAGAGTGAGTCCTAATTATACTAGTCACTCAAGTTATTTTGATACAGCTTGACTGATTGAATGAACTGCAGCCAAGCGCAGAGCATACACACTGGAGTCTTGTCAATTTTAGTAAGTTTTAAACTGGCTGTTCTTGTTTAAAAGAAAACCCTCCAGGAACCTCTTTCGATCCAAGTGGATCTCAATCAGGGAATCGAGGAGGGGTTAATTTTATAATAGCTGAAAAACAAATGATCAAAATAAAACATATACACAATTCTAGTTTTCTAATTAGTCCTACCACGAATCTCTTTCCCCTTTCGGGTCAATCGGGAAGTCGTGAGGTAAGTCTTAACATTACTTTGAAATATAAAGTATGGAATATGAAATTAATAATAAAATAAATTATACTACCCTGCATATTATATCAATACTATTTTGAAAATAAATGAGCGAAAAGCAACAAAAAGGACACCGACGCAAATCCCCCCAGGGGGGATGGGGAATGGGCTCGAAAGAGCCTATTCAAAAATAATTTTATTAAAATTGGTTAAAATATCAAAGAACTGATATAATTCCTCTTGATCCTTACATGGATTGAAATCAAGAGATTACAAGGTGCAAAAATCAAAGGTTTTAGTCAAATGGGAGACCCCTTGGGGGATTTGAACGCTCCTGAAGACACTTCCGAACAACAGATTCCTTTATTTTCTGTTACACCTGCTAAAAACCAGTGATCATGTTAGAATAAAATATTCCAAAAATCAATTTAAGAGTACCTTTGGATCAGCCTACCTTAACTCAAAAAAGATGGAGTTAAAGCTGGCTAAACAAGTGAAAACGGAACCGAGGAAAGCAAGCTTTACTTGGGATATTGGCTTGCTGTTTGTGCATCCAATGAAATATGCAATAATTTATATATTTATATTTTATAGCAGCAAAGAGAAATATAATGCGTGCATCCTACAAGTTTTCTTCAAATTTCCATGCAAAAAGGACGATTTCCATAAAGCTAGATCTAGAATGCTTATGAAACTTTTTAACTGCAATATCTAGACTATGGGCTTTGATAAGATAGATCTATGTTGGAATTAATTTTAATATGATATATCTAAGAAAAATCAAAGATATTAACAAATTAACTGGGTAAAAATGTTGATTTTGAGGGAGCAAGAGGAGGATAGAAATGTCGGTTTCCTTGAAGATCCACAGTGGAGCTTTCAGGTGAAATGTCGAGGGACTATGCCTTTGGAAGGTTTTGAAGAGAGTGAAGAAGCAAACTAGATCAGCATCCTCTCCAATGTAGGAACCCGCAGCTCAGTTGAAATCAAAGAACTTGCCAAGAAACTTGTGAGATCTGATTAGTACATACACAGAGATTCAAAATAACATGCATATAAGCTTATAGGACATGTTGAATCTAGATCTCTAAACATGCATCAAAGGAATGAGATGGTCAATAAACTTATTGAAAAGAACCTTTCCTATCAAGATTATATTAAGCCTATTATCAATCTTAACAATGGATCTACAAGCAATTAGCAAAAAAAATGAATACAGACACAGGTTACCTCAGTAAAATAATGGCAATAATCATCCACACATGTAATGGCACAACACCGTCTAGCCTCCAAAGCTTTTCTTTATTTCAAATGAAGAATTACAATAGTACAATAGCAGCAGCACCTCAATCCTAGTTCTCACTAGCTTGGAAGAGGCTTCTGTGCTTGGATATATACAAAAACCAGGAGATCCAGCCCAGGGGGGCGCAAATCCCAAGGAGATAGACCAAATATGCTGGTGGAGATTCCATCAATGCCTGATCTGTGTCTAACTGAGCCAGATCTAAGTCTCACTGAGTGCAATTGTCAATCGAAGAGCTGATTTGATTGACACCTCAACCCGTTGACAAAAACATCCACCAAAACTCATCCTGATGAGACAAAATGTGTTGAGGAGAGAGGGAGGGAGAAATTCCCCATAAAGGATGCTGAAGATCAACTCTGGATCTGATTTGATCACCTCCTTCAGTTAAGGATTTATCAGATCCAGTCAATCTGCTTTAGATCTGACTAATTTCAATCAAATCGGCTGAGAATCCACTGATTTATGATTTTGGATTTGCTCCATTATTCATCAATTTATTAATTAAAATAATCAATAATTGATTTTTGGGGCTTTCTGACCTGAGTGATGGAAAATCACTCAAAACTAGGAAATAGTGGGTCCATGGGTTTACATGGTGCTCTTAGCTCGAAAATGAGCACCTACATGACTGAAACTGATTATTTGGCCCACTTTTATTACAAAATAAATTTTTCCAATTAAACTATTAAAAAATAGCCTAAGTTTTGGAAAAATTAATTTTTGATAAAAAACACTGAAAAAACTAAAAAATTGAAAAATTGAAAAAACCTAGGGGGACTTAGACATGTTCATATGACTTGACCATGATGTCTAGCATGCTTATA